>JAJMKT010000163.1:0-21128 GCA_030563985.1 Geotrichum restrictum
ATATGAACAAAGAGACAGCTGCACTGATGACTGGTATTTAAGGTATCGGTTGTAATTGCAATAGGCGTCAGTGGTGAGTCGTCAAAGCAGGATTCAATTGCTTTTGGGTATTTCTGATGAGGCCAAAGGGCAGTTAAGTTTTCAGGGTTTAGGATTGTCCAAGTCTGTCGGGGTGAGTTTCTGTTTCGAGAAGGATTTCATTGCGAGAATCCACCATGACTTGGTATTAAGAAGGAGCATTTGGAATGCCGGCAGTATTTGAATGGCATTTGCAAGGGCAATTGAGTCGGTCGACTACGATGGAGATCCCGAAATCATGGCTTGGATTACAGGCCTGTCTAATCTTAAGGGTATGGGTATGCGAGCTAACGGTAGATGGGGTTAGGGTTTTGTTTCTAGCAACTTTAACTCATACAGTATATTTCCTAATAGTAGAGTCAAAGTAGACTAATCTAACTCATATCTCTGGTAGACTGGTCTATTCAATTCTATTGAACTGTTCCATTTAGTTTTCATGTTGAGTAGTAAAGTGCTTTACCAAATGTTATGATCAATTCGGAATTTCGGAGAGATCTCGCAAATTTTGACGTTTTTGCCAGAGCTAGACAGTGTCACAAAAGACAGGCAGGGTAACTAAAGCTGTTTATCCGAAAGCCGTGTATCTACTCTAATCCATTGCAAGGCTTCCAAGCTGTGGACTTAAAGGGAGAGGTAATTGTTAACTGTCAGAACGCTTGATAATTTATCCCATGTGTTACCGTAGCTAACAGTATCTAGATCTGTCAAACTAGTACAGTAGTTAGCTAGACCACTAGATAGGCCTAAATTCGACGTCAAGTTTTTTTCAAATCTAGAATTGTCTGCGAAGTAGACGGCTACGTTGTAAAATTCGGCAAACTGGATATATGATGGCGCCTTAAATTATGGCATGGTCTTTAAATTATGGTACAAGTATACGGGCTTAAATTATGGCCAGGCCCCGCCAGTGATCGATCTTGAGTACTGTGATCATGAGCTCATAAGCTCTATACCGGTATCTTGGCCCAGTAGTGCAAAGTTTGGAAACGTAAATTACTTAGTATACTGTAGTTAACAAAAAAAAAAAAAAAAAAAAAAGGGTAAAGCGGAAAAACAATTTCAAAACACGCATGTAAAAAAAAAAGTCGCGCGCACAAAAGTAGCGCTGACAGGCCTTGGCCGGCTACAGCTGCAGTACAGTAGTGTACGTAGTAACAGTGTAGTTGGCTTGGCCTCTATAGCTGTTTAGCTTGGCCCGGGCCCTATATATCTACCGGTAGTGGGGCAAAAGATTTCGGCCTATAGTTGGGCCTATACAGGAGAAAGGAGGGGTCTACCGGTACGTAAACAAAAGACTTTGAGAGTGGTGCCGGCAAGAACGGATAAATTTATGGGGAGGAGGGGGGACATCTGGTTTTTTTTTTTTTTTTTTTTTTTCGTGGGTTAACTTTTTGAAAAGGTCGGCCAGGGGTTTTATGTATACCCCGGTGGTGGTCGAGTCGCACAGCTGTACGACACTAGTCTAGTCTAGCTGTAGGACATAGAGTGCCATATGGCCTATCTTAGGCTAGCTACTTGGAAGGATTTTTATACATACCGGAGTAGTATCGGGGTAGGGCTCTAGAGGGGGTTTAGATCTAGCAATTAATGCCTTCACTTTTTCCTTTTTCCATTTTCATTTTTCATTCTAATATATTTGATTCTCATTTTCATTTTTCATTATCGTTTTCGTGTAGTTTTCGTTTTCGTTTACGCATACAACGGCTATAGCTGGCTCCAGCTATCCATGGCTAGCTAGCTAGCTATCCAACCCGCCGTTTCTCCATATTTCCTTGATAAAAAAAAAATATCTCAAATATCTCAAATATCTCAAATTTCCCAAGTTTCTCATTTTTCGGTTCCTTCTAAATGTGGCAATATTGCGATATCAATATAGTCTATATTTCATCAACATGCATTAATTAGCCTACATATGGAACTCTAGATATTTACAATTTGTAATACCGGCAGTTCTTTTTAGTTTTCTTTAATGAGCAATCGCATCTACTGAACAATCGCGTATTCAGCCTTTTAATATCGTGCCGGCATGGTAAATTTATTTGACGATATTGACAATCGCTAACTGTTAACTAACATTAATTAGAGTATTATTAGTCTATAATTACGTTATTGATTACCTCACTATGCTTTGATTACGTAATGACTATTTTCTTGCGTACAGCTGGTACGACGAGTACGTTAGGTCTACCTGGTCTAGAGCTTGACTCTTGGCCACTGCAAAATATTGCTATAGGGCGGCGACCGCAGTAAGAGAGAGCACACAGCTAGCGGCGCGCGTATGCCGCAGCCGCAGCTGGGCATATATATCTACAATATATAGCTAGAGTCGCCTTTATAGAGCGCTACATTTCATGAGCGGGGAATCTTTTTTGTGATATAGCCTATATAGCCACCCCTAGCCCTAATTATAGATCGATATATATCGCTTCGAATTATTTAAATGGGCAAAAAAGTTTCGGAAATACGGACCATGCAATTAATAATACGTCTACTGTATAGCAGGTGGGGAAGAAAAGAGCTACTGTATACCATATATTAAAAAAAAACTGATGTGCATGCTTAGGAATTCATGTCCGCACTTTACTGAAGTTCAGTACTCTGCTCATGAATTCTTAAGTCAGTAGTAACAACTTACTAACAAGTATCAAGTATCAAGTCATAAATCTTGCAAGCCCTCTCCAGCTAGCAGCTAGCTAGACTACGTACCGGTAGCTCTAGCAGCTCTAGCTATAGCTGGCTACGTGTGGGGCACTGTGGGGTCAGCACGGTGAATGGGCTGATAAAATACAAATAATCCTGCAAGTTTGACCATATATGATAGACCATGGTGCAGTGACTCTATCGAGATATCTGATTCAACTGATTGTACTATTGTAGGCCTGGGATATATTCTTAGCCTGTCACACACTGATCAGGACCATCAGGTAGATCTCGAGCCCATTATAAATTGCAAAAGTACTACGTAGTTGCAGATTATCGACGTCGTATACGTACTTCCCAGCAATACAGTACGACGAGTACGTACTACTACGTACAGTAGTGTTCTAGAGCCTCAGCTAAGAATCAATCTGACAAAGCTACGACGACTTTTTTGCTTTAACAATGGTAAACCATTACCCTACAGATTACTTAATCATCTCTTAGTTAACCCTCTAAAAAAACTACAGTACAGTACGCCGTACGGCGTACGCAGTAGCGGCAGTACTACGTAGTAGTCTACGCACTGTACTGTAGTCTACTTAAAACGAAAAAAAGCTTAAAGTTGAAAGAAGAAAGAAAAAAAAAACCGTTAGGTAAAAGCCGCATATTTTTTTATTGTTAGCCAGGACTTAGCCCAGCTAGGTGTCTATTGACTCTATTCACTCTCTCTTCTAGGCTCTAGCAACGTAGACGTAGGTACATAAGTAGGTACCACGCATATATCACGTGTCAATTTTTTACATAATTGATTACATCATCACGGCGGTAGAAACTAGAACTTAACCTAGCTAGCGCATGCTGTATTATGAATTCTAGGAGTTAGACTAGTTTCGATCTGGACTATAGGCTTAGACTGATTGTCATATATATATTCCGGTAATCTAATCTGCCATGCTCATGCCCATGCCCATGCCCATGCCGGTACTGTACAATTGTTATAACTCAGATAGTCAGTGACTCAGCATATGTCAGAATATGTCAGGCTGCTAGCTACGCAGCTGTGACGTCTCCACGACTCTACAACCGGTAGCTACGTAGTCTAGTCGACATATATGTGTAACCTCTGTGAACTCTCCTGTCGGTCAATAGTTAGTGGTCGAGCCGACTCGAGGGTGTATACTCTACTTAGAGTCTACTTAGAGTCTACTATAGTATATACGTAAAGTGTTCGGTATAAATGGGTTTGACACACCGGCTGTCGGTATATACGTATATCTTTCAGTTGGCCATGGCACCGGCCGGTCAGAATTCACAATACGTGTTTGCCTATACACAAAACACATACAGTACAGTACAAAACACATTACACAAAATCACAGTAATACACAACACAAAACACCTACAGTTGCGGGGTTAATAAAAGGATTAGATTAACAATTGGTATCACCAGTATATAGCGATTGACAAAGAACACACAATCATTTCACACGCGTAGACTAGTCTACTGTACAAAATTAATTTAAAATTGCATGCTAAAAAAAAACAGAAGAGACAATTTGTTAACTGAGTGTGTGTAGTGCCATATGTCACTGCAGTACGTAGTACGTAGTGGCCGGCGCAAATATTGAATAAATAAAATAAATATCATAATAATAATAATAATAATAATAATAAAAGAGCCCAAGAAAAAGAGGGGACAGTAAGAGAGAGAGGGAGAGAGAGAGATCATCTACCGGAACATGGATCGATGGTAAAATGAGAGGCCTGATTAAAAAAAAAAAAAAAAAAAAAAAAAACACTCAACTAAAATTCAAGTTGATTCAGGTCTCGCATCATGATACCCAATTGCGCCCTCTTGGCAGCCTCTTCCAGCACTCGCTCATGTTTACTACTGGCGGCATCAGCATCAGTGACACTAGCCAGCAGTACTGCCGGAGATCTCTGGCTACTACCACCACCAGTACATCTAGATGCCAACAGCCGCTCGTCTAATTGCTGAGCCTGTTGTCTCTGAGGTTGCAAGCCATGACCACCATTGCCACCAGCACCACTGGCACCACTCGCACCTTGTGTACTCCGCTGAAGCCACATGTGCTGGAGCTGCAGTTGTTGCTGCTTCAGCAACTGAATCTGAAGCATCTGAAGCCGTTTTTTAGAAATATTATCATGGTCCCCTAGGGTACTACTACTTGACCCAGACGTTCCTTTCTGGATCGAGTGGTTGCTGCGGGCGGTCGTGCGTGGTGGCGACAACACCCCGCTGTGTTTGTGGAGGTATGAGGAAGAGGGGGATTTATTAAGGGGTTGTTGGAGAAGATGGGTGTGTTTGTTGTGGGGTTGCAGGTTGAGATGACTAGGGTGTTGGTGTTGTAAATGGTACTGCTGCTGTTGTAGTTGTTGTAGTTGTTGTTGTTGGTATTGCTGTTGCTGCTGGTTGTTCAACACAGCTGGGTTCAAGTGGTGGAGGTTGAGATTGGAAAAGGAGCTGGGTCGCACAAATACCGGAGGACTTTGCGGTGATTGCAGCGAGTGCGGAGTAAAGTCTTGTTCCTCGGCTGAGCTATCTTCCTCCATTATCGCAGACGATGCTGACACCATTGCTGCGGTATTGTCGCTACTTTCCTCGCAATCCCTGATCTGGTCATGTAAACTGCTAAAGAAGGAATGTGATTTCGACTTTCTTTGTGATTTAGATTTTCTTGAGGATTTGGAATTTCTTCTTAGCGATTTCGATATTGATTTCGTGTGTGCGTACAGTGTGTTGTTGTGAATACCATCGCTGTCGCTGTCGCTGCTGTCACTACTGTCATCATCTTCATCTTCATCGCTCATATCGATTATGTGTGATTTCGGTTTGGGGCAGCTGTCGTCTTCGTTGTCGGAGTGAGCGTGCGGCGTGCAAAAGCCTGGAAAGTAGCGAGCCTGAGTAGAGTCGCTGGCGTTATAAGTTAGGAGGGGGGACATGCAAGGCGTAGATAGAGTTGAGATCATGTTTGAAGGTGAAGAGCGATGGTGAAGGGGAGGAGGAGGAGGAGAGGGAGAGGGAGTAGTAGTGGTGGAATTCATTGAAAGTATAAAGAATAGAGTTGTAGCATGTGAGAGAGGGTCAGAGAGGGGTCAGGTAGGTATACCGTAGGGGCCAGTCAAGAAAGAGTAGGAGGGGAGGAGAGAGAAGGAGAGTAAGAGAAGGATAGAAAAGAAGGAAAGAATAAAAAAAATAAAAAAAAGCTGGTGGTTTCGTCGCTTATATATATATATATATACCGGTATGTATATTTTATTTTACTTTTCGTCTTTTCGTCTTTTCGTATGATGCCGATGTATGAGACGAATAATAGAGACGAATAATAGAATCGAATATTAAGAAAGAGGTGAGTGTTTGAGAGAGCGCTCTGCTTTAGGCTGCTGCTGTGGCTCCATAGTCGAGTCTATTGCTTAGTCACTTACGTAGTTAGAGTCTTGGAAAGAAAAAAAAAGGCATGTGTAATATATTGCGTAAGCGAGGGGAATGAAATAATCACTTGAATATTCGTAATCAGCTCCTAATTATGAAATAAAAGTGAGGGGATAATCTCTGAATCCAACGAAGAAATGGGGTAACTGGTTGTTTTTCTTTTCTCTTTTTTTTTAAATTTCTCTCTGTACGATCGACCGACCTTCTGCGCTTAAGCATTCGGAAGTTTCCGCTTAAACTCATATTTTCAATCGGAAATTTGCGGGTTTTTTCTTTTTTTTTTAAGTTTCCTTTTTTCTTTTCTTTTTTCTTTTTTTTTTTTGTTACTTTTTCTGATTTCCCTAGCTAGCTATAGACCGGTAGGCTCGATATCTCAAAAAGCCCACAGCCCTCTGCTTAGTAAGTGCTTACTGTAAATTTTATTTCCTCTTTAAAATTTACAGTACTAGTTGCTGTACGTATTTTCTACTATTTCTAGTTTATTACTTCATTAGGATATTTTCATTATTCTTAGTCATCTCTACTTACTGACTAATAATTTTATCTATATGCGTACTCCAGTTATCAGTATTCTCACCCCACCATTTTCCATTTACCAAACGTACCTCTAGTCTGGTTTTCTCTGAACTACGTACTAGTCGGGTTATAACTCTGAAGAGTCTGAACTTGGAATCCTGGGATACATTTGCGATACTTTTGCTAAGGTTGCTTACCGGGGTATACGTTTTGCATTGCTTACATTTAATATCGATCCGTAAGTCGTCAACGTTGTACAGTACATTGCAATCCCAATACTGTACTATCTCACTCAAAAACGTTCCCTCTCCTCCGCAATATATATATGCTAGTGCTTTAAAATAAATCCTTGTTAACATTAGCTGTGCTCACTGCTCACTGCTCACTGTGCATTTCAATATCACAACATACTGTATATATTTGTTTTTGTTTAAATTTTGCTTGTTATATAAATCCTTGTATCCAAATAAAGTAATTTTCTCTCTCTCTCTCTCTCTCTCTCTCTCTCTCTCTTTCTTTTTTTTCCTTTCAGTGGCTTTCATTATGGAAACCTATATATGTACTTTGAAAGCAATTGATAGACGTCTACCGCGGCCCATAGATATATAGATATATAGAGAGATCAGACAGCTGTTTAGTATTTACCATGGCATACACTGTATATTCAAATTCCTCCATTGCACCGGTCGGTCGTGGAATTACTCCTACATCAATCCATGGATAACAAACTGGAGACATATATACTACTATATCCCTTTATGCTCGGAACTGCTCAGTTATCTCTATCGAGTGCTGTATGGCAGTGTATGCCCATGGCCCATGGATATGAATTCACAAAAAGCACAAAACGAAAAAACACCTGTAAGGCTGCTGTGTCTCCCCTTCAGCCGACATCTTTGTTGACATTTGTAAGTCCCCGGTTAACTCGGTTACTCGGCCCCCTCCTCTAGACTCGACTACAGTTAATTTTTAGCTACTCTACGTAACTAACCATCTCATCTGTCACCACAAAGTGGCACAAACGACAACAAAATATTTAATCTCAAATTTTACTTTACCGCAGTCTACACCTGTTGTGCTACTACGTAGTCTACGTAGTCTATTAGACTAATACGTACAACCTTCCGTCTCTTCTCTTTCGTAACGCTGTCAATTTCTCATTCCTTCCTCACTCGTAACGCTGTCAATTTCTCTCTCGTAACACTCTCAATTCCCCTCTCGTAACGCTCTCAGATATCTCTCTCGTAGCACTCTCTCGCTATCTCACACGTCTAGACTTAGTCATAATGCATTTCTATACTCCTCTCTTGGATATATAGACATAAAAACAATTCAAAAACAGACTTCCAACATAATAAATACATACTTCAAACCTCTCCCGCAATCCCTTCAATGTACCGCGGACTCGGGTATAGTGGCCCCTCGCTCACACTGAACTGAGCAAGCGCATCCTCATACTGCAACAGTTCCTCCACCTTTTTAGTGCTGTCCTGGCTCACCGTTTTCCAAAACTCAAGCTCCCGCTCGTGCAATGACGTCAACTTGCGCGTCATGTTGTACCGCTCCCAGATATCCTGGTTCTCGCACGCCCCATAAAACGTCAAGTCTCCAGCACCATCAAACATGGCGGCCTCGTCTACGTACTTTTCGTCGCACTGCTCAGCCGCCTCCACCCACAGTCGCAGCCGCGAATTATATACATGTGACCGGAACTTGGTGTTGGAGTACGTCTTGTACTCGCTCACCAGCACCTCGTGGGGGTTGTTGGGTACATAGACCCGCGCTCCCTCGTAAGTCGACAGGCGCAGCGGCGTCAGGTCAGACTCCCGATAATAGTGCTTGTTCTTGCATCCAATGGCACCATTGTCCAGCGGATTGTTGTACGCAAGTCCTGTAATGTCAAGGTACAACCCACTTCGAGTGTCAATGAACCGCGCGTCAATCACATTGCGCCCGTTGCCCTTGATCCGCTGCACGTACGTGGGGCCTACCTCAATAAGGTATCGCCCATCTCCGTCAGCGGGATCCTGCACAACAAGCGTATTGTTGAACTTGCGCGCCAACCGGTCCAACTCTGAGATAGGCATCTGAATGTCAATATCCGCGTCCCATGGAAGCGTGAACCCGTTCCAGTGCCATCCGATGAGCGCTCCGTGCGCTAGCCATGACAACAAGCCCTCGTTGGCCGTAAATGCTGACCAGGCATGCACCAGGTGGTGAAGAGTCTCTTTGGCGTCCTCGCCTCGTCTCAGCTGTCTGAAAAATCTCCAGTCGTAGTGCAGTCCCAGATACGCATCGTGCGAGAGCCAGAGCTCGTAAAAGTGTTTGGGTGAAATATGAATGCCCCTGATGGTCTCTTTGACCGTGCGGGTGTGGAACTCCGTTTCGAGGTTTTCCGTGTTGAGCGTTGAGTGTTCCGTAACGTTGAATACAAACGAACTTTTGTCCAAATGCGCAAAAACTCCGAGCTTGACTTTCTCATCGGTATTGTTGGCGTCGGTTTCACCGCTCTGACTATCCGACTGCAGAGGGCTGGGCAGTAATCGCTTCTTTTCGATTTCCTTGTATACTTTGTAAACGTCGCTCTGGTATCCATCCACAACATCTAAGTGCGGAAGGGTTTTATGTCCCCAGCCAGTCAGTTCCATGGTCCGTTGCATAGCAGCCTGCCACATCTTTTTCCAGGCTGGTGGCTCCGGTTGCCAGTATGCCGGTTTTAGGACATGAGATTTTCCTGTCGCCAATACAACAACTTTGGCTGGCGGCGCGGCATAGTGTTTCAGAAAGGTTTGACCCACGCGACGGAGGTCAGAAGTAGACCCAGGGGCGCGTGGGGGTGAGTAAAATGGGACTGACGTAATTTCCTTGAATTTGAAGGGGGCGGCGTCGGGAGCCGGAAGATCCGTGATGTTTACCCAGTGTTTCCAGTCGAATTGGTAGTCGTCCGGGTTGAACTCTAGCAAACTTACGCCGTATTCCGGAGAAAATCCATCGTCGGGAGGCGGCGTTGGCGGTGTTGGAGATTGCGACGACGAGTGTGTTGTGGTTGAGAAAAAGTCTGTGTTTTTGGGAGGCGCCAGCGCCAGGCTATCAAGGCTGGGAATGCCGTAGGTAACTATAAAGACTGAATAAGTGACGCACACGAGCAGTAGCAGTTTTGAGACGACTCTGTTGCCGCGCAAGTGACGAGAAAACACTAGAACGTTATTCCACAGGAGAACGGGAATGTAGCAAAGTCTACGCTTGTTGGTGTCGTCCCGAGTGGCTGAGGGGTAGTAGCGAGAGAGACCGCATGATTCTTGCGAGTAGGACTGAGATTCCACGTCCAAAGAGTATTCCTTCGAGTCTTGATGCATGTTGAAGGAAATGCAAAGATGGGAATTGATGGAAAGCGAGGAGATGAAGGGGCTTGCAATATATTTATACGAGCGGATTCAAAGGGAAATTTATAATTAAGAGGAAGATTTAGGAGGAAGCAAAAAAAGAGAAAAAAAAAGAAAAGAAAAAAAAAAGAAAAAGGCTGGGTTTGAGGCTTTGAGCAGACACAAAAAAGGTGATTATGTCAGCAACAACAGTAACAATAACAACAGAAAACTGTCACAAAAGTGTAATGATACCAACGATACGTAACCAGCTGGTAACCTTCAAGGTGACGAGCAAAGAAGAGCTTGCGTATGTACTTTTACTGTAGTAGCAGCGTAGCAGCCGCAGCTTGACCTAACGTTTTACAGGTCCAGCAGAATCTGAGCAGATATCAAAGCAACGATCTCGCTACCTACAGTTACTACGTATACAACGTAGACAGACACTCTGTTTCGTACCTGCTAAGAAAAGGTTTCATTGTCATACTACGTATGGCTAGATATCGACACAAAACACCTTGAACTTGCAAGAGGCCGCTACGTGGGGGAGAGAGGTTGAAAAATTCTCTTTCGGAATAAACGATGCCTGAATTCTGCAAGAGCCTATGCTAATGCATGCAATCAAAAGCTTAATCCTGCAACTTTTCTGAGGTGACGTACAATTCTCAGAATTTTCTCACCAGCCATTCGTTGTTTTTTTTGTTTTTTTTGTTTTTTAGTCTTTTAGTCTTTTTGTTTTTTTTGTCTTTTTGTCATTTTGTCTCTTTATTAGAGTCTTTAATGCGTCTCTTGACGTATTCAACGCATTTACACTCCTTTTCATGTGCGCACAACAACGTGCTTCAATGCATATATATTAAGGACCAACTGAATATGGTCACGCGCTCACTATTGATCAATTGATTGTTTAAAATTTTTATTTAGACTCTGGGCCTGCGTAAGCTACACAGGTCTACGCATTGCAAAGGAAGCGAATTCTTAAGGAAGAGCGTTGAGAGGTGTCAACATTTTGCCAAGACCTGGGGCTATAGTAGCTATACCGTACGGCGTACGTAGTCTAAAGAAGACTTAAGGACAAACATCTCGAGTTTTACTAGAGACTTTTCATGCTTTACAGTCTAATTAGTATCTCAAGTGTACAACCTACGTCTGGACTCTGGACAATGCGGAGGCCGTTTGTGTCATGTATATTCACGAGGCCCCACAAGAGGTATCTTGCAGTGACTTGCACGGACTTGGGTCTGATCACTTGAATCTCATAGCAACTCCTTTAAGTATCCCTTGGTCTGATTGTCGACCCTACATTTGTTTATACTCATAATATAGTAAAAATATACTGTATATAGTCTAAATCATTGTTACCTCCTGTGGTGGGCTATTATTCTATCCGGATTTATATCCTGCAGCGGTTGCAAGTTGCAACCCAACTACTCCAAAGTCCAGACTATTCTTGTCTTGAAACTTTTTTTTCTTGAATATTTTTGACGTGCAGACGTTTCCTACATACAGCATACGCCAACAATCTGTCTGTGAAAGGCTTGTTTCAGAGATCCTTCTGTATATGCAGCCGTAGTACTTCCTACATTTGTGCAAACAACGGTGTTGTTTCATTCAATTGAGAATCAAGAGTGAGTGGACGCGTCACCTTTATCTGACACTCAAAACTCGTTTGCTCCATCATTTGGGCCATTTGCTCTTCATTCTTACAAGCTCTTACAGCTTCACATAGACCTCACACAAAGCTCATACATATGTATACGTCTACCCCGATAAACTATTTTGGTTGTGTCTTACAGGACTGTTCCAGTTTCAGCCCATCACTTGGACTGAGTCATTCAGAGTATCACTTTTTGTCTTGGCTCCATGCATTCTCCGACGGGAGGCCCTTTCCAAAGTCTATATATTCATCATTGTCCCACCACCGCCTCTATCAAATTCGATCGAAATAGAGTCATGATATATGCGGGGCCTGTTGCCGCGGTGTCAGACACCATGAAATTCCAGTGTCAGATCGAATCTCATGACATCAGGATGATATATATATATAATACTACGAAAGAAGTCTTGAGTAATGTTCGTTTTCTTTTCCTTAAGCGCAATTGCTAAACTACCTGCTTATAATTTTCTCACGGATAAGAGCCTAACTATATTTTTAATGAAAGGCGCGCGCAAGAAATAAACCAGTGACGTACGGCTACACAACCGGAAGTTGCACGGACGCCATCGAAATTATGGTGTATTGTTGACACAATGTCATGATTGCAAAATCTGATCCCTGATATCGCGGCAACACTGATGGTATGTTTACGTGCTTGTCTCTATTTTTATTCTTCTTTATACGGTCTTGATACATTTATGCATCATTTTATATTTCTTTTAGTGATTTTTAGAGCTCTCTTGCGCAATTGTTGAACTCGCAAACTTATCAACTCTTGGTGCTAGCTCTTTATTTCTTTGAATGATTTGACCCCTCCTTGACTTACCTCCTCGATGAATAGGTCCACCTGGCACATATCTACACCGCTTTACTCAAGCCAGGGCGGCCATAAGCCAGCCAATTAATCTCTACAGTACAATCAGCAATGGTGGGCCGGCATAGACTAGAACAGATCTTAAAACTTGGCATAACGCACAGGCCCGTTACGTAGAACTGTTATTTCTCTTTTTTTCCCCTTATTTTTTTATACGCTGTACACTGTACAGTCACTACAGTGTTCTATAGTTCTATATATCAAATCCTTTTGTTTTTAATTGAAATTAACTTATAAGCATAACAAATGCCCAGCTACTGTGGACCAGTCTGTGGTAACCTCGTGGAATATATCTTACAAGGTCTCACTAAATTCGAGATGTCGTGACAACTGGCCCAATTGGGGCACTCCAACTATCAGCATTAATTCAAACGACTCTTTCGCACTCGAATTCGAATTCGTTGGCTAGCTGTGTCTCATACGCGTACTTTTCAGAGCTCTAGATGTGGCTGAACCAATATAGCTAGTTATAAAGACTAAATCTACAATGCTGTGAATTCGTGATTTTAATATACACATGTCTACTGTAATCAGTATGTAGTGGATTTCAAGTTTAAGTAGACTCCAGCTGAATTCTTAAGATCAATTGCTTAGACTAAAGTTATTTTCTCCATGCAGTATACAGGTCGACCGTACAACAGAACAGAAAAATGTTCAAATCATTGGTATATGCCCATGCCTGTGCGCGCACTTTCATTAATATTTGTTTCATGGTTCGTTGTTTTCCAACTTTTCCTGTTATAACTTCCTTATTTTTCTCACGTTAGGCCGTTCGTTCTCAAAAAAAATAGTGGTTATACGTGTACCGGTATATCACAACAAGACAGACAGAGTCTGACAGCTCTAGAGACCAAGGGCGCCGCCAGCATGCATGCAATTAATCAGTCAGAGCTTGGTTCATTGAAATTTTCCTTAAGATATCATTGCAATTTGGGCCCACGTTCAATGATTAAACCTTGAACAAAAAGTGTAATTGTTTTTTTCGTTTCTTTATTTCCTTAAGAATTCTCTTCTCAATGTCCTCATGACTATATCTGATAGACTAGCACATTTAGTATATCCATAATATTTCCATATTGTGTTTTAGAGTACTGTAACTGTTCAACAGCTGTTGTTTACTGGAGAGTTCCATTGTCCTTGAAGTTTTGCGTAAGCGCACTGGCATCTTTGTGCACTGACTTCGCGCGGGGCGTGCACTTTGTACTGGCCCATCCTCTTTTTTCTTTACAGTAGATATCTCGAGTGACAGTCAGTGATTACACTGCAGTATATGTACTGTACTGATAACCCTGCAAGGCTTCAAATTGTTCTTGCCCAACCTCTTCCTTTGTTGTAGCATGCATGCTCTGCCAATTTTTTTTCCTTCAATGAAGATGTCTTTGTACAAGTCCCTTTGAACTTTGAACCGGCAAGTCAAGTAGTCTAGTCAGACCACAAAACTTGCAGGTATAGTCTAACGCTTCAAGCGATGCTTATGTTGATCAAAATATCTAGAACTACGACGTATGGTTGATTTTTTTTTCCCCTTCATGATCATGAAAATGGCTGGTGCCAGGTGATGTGAGCCCTGTGGGCCCAGTGTGGGGGGTATGTTAGGGTAACAACGTTATACGTCAAAGTATTAGCGTGCATCCGTCTGCATGCGCCTTGACAAAAGGGAAAATGCATGGAAAAATGATGTTCAGATTCCATCTCCAGACCAAACCTCTCCAGCCGTGACCAGAAGCTTGCAAAATACGTGTATTGTACCGGAATTACGGGTATATCTAGAATTTTTAATCCCATATATATCGCAAGAGCTCTTGTATTGCACGAAAAATAAGTCTAGATACCGTATTCCTACATTTTTCATGTTTCATCCATGAAAATACAGTAAAATAAAATAATACACACTTCATTGATACTGATTGTACTGTATCTATAAACTGCCTTTATAACTCTTCTTTGCAATTTCAAATCTCTTTTAAAGCTTGGCTTTGCGTGTGTTGCGCACAGGTTCGAGAACGGGACCTTCCTTATACATGGCGTCAATCTCGGCCTTGAACAACTTTGCAGCACTTGGCCGTTTTACCTTCAACGTAGGCGTCATGGTATCATTATGCTGGCCAAACGGTTCTATAGCCAAATGCACATTTCTAACCTTTTCAAACCCCTTGAGCTGTGATCCCTGTGCCTGCAAATTTAGCTCATTCACAAACGCCTCGCGGATATCCGGACGACAAAATGTAGACTCCATTTTTTCAACATCTGTAGCTGAGCAATTCATTCCAAACTTGCTAGACAGGAATGAAACGTAAGTCTCCGGTTGTACGCCCACTACTGCAACCAAAAAGGTTTCAAGAGAGTTGCCCTCAACAAAGATCTGGGCAAGCAGGTTCGACGCAGACTGGTACAAAGATTCAATACGCTCAGGCCCGACGTATTCACCCTGAGCAAGCTTGAAGAAATTCTTTACTCGGTCAATGATGTGCAACCGTCCCAGATCGTCAATCATCCCAACGTCACCAGTGTGGAAAAAACCGTCCTCATCTATCGCCTCTTCTGTCGCCTTTTCATTCTTGTAATAGCCCATAAACACCTGGGGCCCACGAATCATCACTTCTCCCCGGACATATGGCGTGTCCGCACTCGTGTAATTCATTTCGGGCAGGTCGCGCAGTTTGATTTCGGTAGACACCATCACAGGGCCAACCGAGCCTGATATGTTGTCGTTGGAAATTACAACAGACATGCCACCTACAGTCTCGGTGAGTCCGTATCCTTGCAGAAAGTCGACTCCAAATGCAACCTTGATCAGATCAATGTTTTCGGGAGCTATGGGAGCGGATCCAGTGACAAATACCATAGCCTGATCAAATCCAAGCTTCTTGCGGATCTTGTTTGTCCACAAGAAATCCCACACCGGATGGGTATAATCACCAGTCTCATGCAGCCTTTGCAACTTGGCGGCGTACGCTTTGCGAGAGAGCATGCCAGCCAATCCCGGAGCATCTATAGTACTGGCCCTGATAGCACTGGCAATTCTATTCCACACTCGCGGGACAGCAGCAAACATGGACGGGTGGAACGCCGCAACATCATCCAGTAGTTCCGTGACGTTGCCGTGATAAAAGGCGATGCGAACACTGGAACAAACCAAAGTGAGACAATTAAGCCGTTCGTAAATATGAGCCAGCGGCAGAAATGACAAGAACCCATTGGACCCAGTAATATCCAAAGCATTATTGAACTTGGAAGTGCTAATTGTAGCAAGGATATTGGCATGTGTAAGAATGACTCCTTTGGGATTTCCCGTAGTTCCAGATGTAAAGTTAATGGTCAACACATCCTGCGTGTTGGGCATTCTTGTACCTCTGGGTGAAGCAGCGCCACGTTGTTCTATTTCATCGAAAGTGTGCAACTCAATCCCAGCGGTCCTGGCCCAGGACGTCAGCGTGTCGCCATTACTCTGGCCTGGCTGTTCGAAAACGTTTGGATTTTTGAGATCACCCATGGAAACAATTGCCTTTAACTTGGGAAGTTTGTGCGCAATGGCTAGAATGAATGGAATGTGTGCAACTGAAGCCACAATAACGGGCATTTCAGTCAGGCTGATGATGTATTCGGTAGACTCAGGGCCCAAGGTATCATATAAGCAGACTGTGGGGAGGGACTGTGTCTGTGCGCCGAGGTCGGTAAGCAACCAATTTATACAATTGGGGCCGTAGATACCAATGCAATATCGCTCTTTTCTAGCATCTAGCCCAGAAAGATCCTGGACCAGGTCAGCAAGGCCCTTTCCAATGTTTATTCTTTTTATTGCGGCCGTGCTATAGTTGATAAATTTGAATTCGGGCAGCCACTTCTTGTTGGCGAAATCAAAGACCCTTTCTCCCATAGCGTCTTCCAAGGGATGTGCATTGGAGCAGGCTTCAAACGCTTCTACAACGGATGTAATTTTCGGGTGCATTGTTGAAATGAGGCGGTCGGGAGCGTGTGTTGCCCTATAAATGCCGGAGTAGCCATCTTTTTTGGAGTTAGGGAGCTCTATAGCTTGAAGCTTTCCAATCTTTGCATTTATGCGAATGTGGCTGTCGAAGAGGGGAGACTTTTCGGAGACAGATTTGTCAAAGACCAGAGGG
The DNA here is from genome assembly GCA_030563985.1 of Geotrichum restrictum. Classification (NCBI taxonomy): domain Eukaryota; kingdom Fungi; phylum Ascomycota; class Dipodascomycetes; order Dipodascales; family Dipodascaceae; genus Geotrichum; species Geotrichum restrictum. The sequence continues at coordinate 16,703 of JAJMKT010000163.1, forward strand.
TACGTTTTGAGGCGACTCTGGATTTCAGGAGAGAATAAGGTGCCGTCTAGTGCCATGGTTGTGAAGAATATGGATGGAAGTTATCGAGGTCAAGTGTAAGGATTAAAATAATGGTCGAGTTAAGATGTACCGGTAAATATAAATATAAATGAATTCAAGTGACGGGGGTATATATATATATATATATGATTTTATAAGATTTTATAAGATTCTCGAGCCAATAACAGCAATAAGCTTTCGGTATGAACACCTAGCTATTACTATCTTGTGTGCGTGTTTTAGGTAGGCTGGTGGGTTAGTTGGTGCTGACATATTAACGTCTTTTTTGAGGCATGAAAAGACCTCGGAGATTGCAACAATTGTAAGGGAAATATCTGAATTATAAGCGCTTACTGTATTTACGAAGTTTACGGTGTTTACCCATGGATCATATGGGCTTAAGGCCGCGGTGTCGAAGTGATCAGCTGAGAGGGCAACAAATTAATCTAAATTTTAATAATGAAATGTTAATGAAATGTGGGGTCGCAGTAAAGTTTGACATATCTCGAGATCTTCCTTAATAATTAGGCTTCGCAATACAAGCCAAGTGACGTTTTGCATGTGTCATTTTGTAAATTCCACTTGAGTAATAGCTATTAGCTACTCAGCTGCCAGCCTGCTACTGTATTGCAATGAATAAACTGGCCAATCTAAGGCCCTAGATTGAGCTCTATCGGTGTCTAATGGACGACGACGTTGGACGTTGTCGATGTCAATCGATGTCAATCGATGTCAATCGGCCGAACAACCGAATCTTGGTTGTGATCTTGATATCATGGGTCTCATTACGGACCGTATCAATATCTACTATATTTATTGATTTTTTAACTTAACTAAGCTTACTAGTCTTGACCCTCCTAGAGTTCAACCGGCCGGTAGACTTCGGCCTCGAGATCTGTGCCTTGTGAACTAGAGGGGTCTTCCGTTACAGTTATAATCTGCACAGATTCTGCAGTACCTCGGTAGAATCAGTGAAAAACATTTATTACATAATTCACACCCTCACAACAGTCACATTTAGGGCTTCAACCCTACCTTTTTCTTTCGTGTGAAATACTTTCCCATTTCATTGTCCACCCTAGCCCAGCTTATTACTAAGTGCTTACATATGCTATATTCTCTCACGCTTCCTATGGGGCAGTTGTTGCACTCACAATCTTTTTTTCTCTTTTTTTTTCTACTCCTCAACTTTGAAGTTCCGTCGACACACCCACACAACAACTCCGATAAACAGTCAAAATGGGAAAGGGAAAGCCAAGAGGATTGAACTCCGCCAGAAAGCTGCGCACTCACCGTCGTGATAAGTATGTATAATAGAGGGCCCTTAACAGAAATATTGGTTGACCATTGATATCTTTTTACTAACAAATCTTTCCTCAGCCGTTGGTCTGATCTCTCATACAAGAAGAGACTTCTAGGAACCGCCTTCAAGTCATCTCCTTTCGGAGGTTCTTCCCACGCCAAGGGAATTGTTCTCGAGAAGATTGGTGTTGAGGCCAAGCAGCCCAACTCTGCCATTAGAAAGTGTGTCCGTGTCCAGCTCATCAAGAACGGTAAGAAGGTCACTGCTTTCGTCCCCAATGATGGTTGCTTGAACTTTGTCGACGAGAACGACGAAGTCCTGCTCGCCGGATTCGGTAGAAAGGGTAAGGCCAAGGGAGATATCCCCGGTGTCCGTTTCAAGGTCGTCAAAGTCTCCGGTGTCTCTCTCATCGCTCTGTGGAAGCAGAAGGTCGAGAAGCCCCGTTCTTAGACAAACAGAACCAACAAAATAATGCGTTTTATATATATTTGCGAAAAATGAAGAAAAAAAAAAGTCAAGAACCTGCTTTGTTCCTCATGGATCTAGCGTACGAATGTTGTAGATTTTATGTTTAATAACAAGTCCAGTATTATTGTCTCTAAGTTACTCCAAGTCACCAGGGTCTGGTCAAGAGTAGATTATTTGTCCTGCTACTTATGATGGATAACTTAAAAGCACAGTTGAAATTTTGAAATTGATCCTGCGCTTATAGAGGTTTTATGTATGGCATGTTTCTTGGTTAGGGTACGTGCTACGCCAAACAATTTCTTTTCGACTCTCAATACACTCAAAACTTGACAAACATACCGTCATGTCGAGTACAATCACACGCATTCTACACGAATCACTTCTTGTAAAGTACTGCATCAATCCTATCCCCCAAACACTATCTCAAAGCGTTCAAATATGTCGTCATTTCCAAGGAATTTCGAAAAACGTGCCCTTGATCCAATACAACCACCAACGAGACGCAAATTCAGGTGAGAGGAGTAAATGGATTCAAGTCGTGTTGCATGACCCGTTATTGCCAGTGAAAAGAGCTGTTGGGGAGGATATTAAGGGAGCAGTGGCTACTGAACAGAGAAACCGGGTTGAGGAGAGTGGTGGTAGTGGCCAATACTCGGATCAGAGTCAGCAGCGAATAATTGAGTGGAGGAATACGGCTATGAGGGTGTTTCAAGTACCGTTTCGAAAAAAAAAGGACGTTTATCAAGATGCTGTAGCTGCTGCTGCTGCTGAGAGGGATCTCACAACCCGAGCCGCCTGGTCTATTCTACAATCTATTCCGTCTTTCACATCATCAACCATCACACAAGACCAACAAAGTGAGGCCGACGAGTCGCCTGAGAACCGCCAAAAGTCTGTCATTTTGGTATCACAGAACCCAACACCCACAGATATGGAACTGGAACTCATTAATACATCTCAAATTGTGCTCAACTCGGAAGGGAATCTGGTTCCGCTTGAAACCTACTTTGCGGACCAGCTAAAGTCTGAGCCTGCTGCTACTAACTCTGAAGGAGACCCCAACAATGTCAACAATGTCAACAATGATACCTATAATAAAAATGACAACGACAATGACAATGACAATGTTGATATACCTAATACCGAATACTCTCTGTTTACATTGGACTTGGTACTCATGACTCGGGAGCCTGAAGTCATCGCTCACGCTACAAAGCCCAGAACTGACCATCTCACCAAAACTCCATCAAAAGAACAACTTGAATCACTTGATCGCATGCGCAACGCTTTTCTAGGACTTGCCAGTCAATGAAAAAAAAAAAAAAATATAGAAACACAAAAGTAGATGAAGAAAAAACAAAACTGTAAATATACTGAATGTAATAATATAAATGCAAACTAATTTATAAAAAAGAAAATGATTTAATGGCTAGCTAACTGCTGCTCCAAGTCTACCATCCTCGTTCCATCTTTTGTTTAGACTGCAGCTGCTGATGCTGATGCTCTTGCATCTGCTCTTGTTGGAGCTGACTCTCGTCCGCAAACCCATTCAACACTTCTTCCACTTGAGCCGTATCCTTCTGCAAAACATCAGCAAGGTAAGAAATACCCAATTGCTGCGACTTGAGGACTTTCGACACCTTCAATAGCTGCTCATTATCACGATTCCAGTCCAAACCACCTTCTCCATTTTCAAGCTCAGCAACCTTTTGAGAAATTTGCAGCGCCCGGTCACGCTGAACTTCCAACTTGGCCCAGATCTCATTGATGCGCCCAAACACAGCAGGGTCGTCTATAACCTTGTTGAAGCCTTCCAATTCCTTTTTAAGCATTTCCTCGTCTGGACGGAGCACGTAACCTCTGTTTCGCAGCACCTGAATCTTCGATGCCAGCAACAATGTTCGGTGCACTAGCTTACTGTGACGGGCTCGCATCTGCGCAATGCGAATTGTTGTATGCAGATCGTGCCGCGAGCTGAGCTGATTCAATTTGTTATTGATCTCGTTCATTCTCTGTCTGTAAACGTCTACTGTTGCTTCCTGACGGCTTACTCGCTTCTGCAAGTCACCAAACCCAACAATATGGACAGGAACGTGTGAGTCATCTGGCCGCGCTGCCATTGCCTCATCCCATTTGCTTTGCTCTATACTTGCAGGTTTTTGATACAGCAGGGCATCCTGCTGACCAACCTTATTGTAGAAAAAAGACTGAAGTGCGCAATGAGGAGATGTAGGGTCCCACGCGTCCTTAATTTTCTCAATCTGATCAAGAACAGAGGGACTGCCGTCATACTGTAGAGGCTGTCGCTGCTGGTTAATTGAGTTAGACGCAAGAGAAGACACCAGCTGGTTTTGCCCGTTGTAATTATTATTATTATTATTATTCAACGTGTTGACGTTCAGGGATTGATTGAAATTATTGGTATTATTAGCATTTGCTGCTCCAAATGCATTATTTGAATTGTTGTTCACAGATGCCCCCAGTAGAGTTTGATCAGAGGGCTTTCCCCAGGAGAACGAGGGCTGCTGCTGCTGCTGTGGTTGTTGTTGATATTGAAATGGCTGCTGTTGCTGTTGCTGTTGCTGCTGCTGCTGCTGTTGTTGTTGCTGAAACTGT
>JAJMKT010000163.1:21228-44905 GCA_030563985.1 Geotrichum restrictum
TTTTTTTTTTTTTTTTTTTTTTTTTTTAATCTCGCGTGTCGAAAGTTTCCTCCCATTTACTCAGTACATTTCAGCACTAAGTAATATACAGAACTTAGCCTCATCCAATCAAACGGAGTGAAATTCCAACAAAACACTTCCATTCACCAATATTAGCTTCGCTGCCAAAAGTACTTCAGTCAAATCGACACTCGAATCTTCACCTCCTCCCTGTAGACACCCCGCCCTAAGGACCTCTCATACGTACATATACACCCCCCTTAAATCATGTCTGGAAGAGAAGTTATCAACGACCACTCTTGGCTGGTCGATAAGACCCCGCTTCCCGACCACATCCCCGATGTCCCTGAGCTCGGTGCTACCACTGCTCCTTTGCTCTCGGCTGCATTTTACATTGGCGCTCGCTGCATCCCATATAACGACGACTACATGCTGTGCAAGGCAGAAGCTAATGGAACTGGTGAAGTCGACTGCCTGAAGGAAGGCCGTCGCGTTACACGCTGTGCTGTTTCCGTCTTAGAAGACATTAACAAGCATTGCTTGGAAGAATTCAGACTTCACTGGAGATGCCTCGAGCAGCAAAACCACCAATTTTCAGGCTGCAGACCTGCCGAGACGCTGCTGAGAAAGTGTGTATTCGACAAGTTGGTAAGTAGTACTAGGGCACCCGCGATATGTTGTATTATAAAAATTGATTCTAACGATTATAGAACCTTGAAAAGAAGATCCCCGGAACCCCAGAGGGCCAAGTTCCAGTGCATCTCAAAGAGAAGCCTATTATCCGACCTAACACCGAAGACTACTCTTCTATTAAAGCTTTCCAGAAAGCCAAGAGCGACGGTGTCCTGTAAATTCGTGTTTGTGGTTTCTTCTCTTCTTATTCCTCTTGTAAGCATATATTGTCATTTATTTGAACTGGTATTTTCCTTTTCTTCAATTATGGGGACATTTCTTCGTAATCCTTGTCGACTCGAAGTTGGTTGATTTTTTCTGCTAGTCTCGGCAGATTTGCAGCAAGGACAATCTTGCTGGCCGCCTCCAGAGAGTTGTCATTGTGAATGAGTCGTGCTACGGACATGGCCTTCTCGACTTGACGATTGAAAACTGTAGTGTGAAGTTGTCGCAGCAGTAGTGTATCCATTTCTAATCGTGCATTCTTAATATCGTCTTCGTCTGCTTCACGATCTTTCAAAAGCTCGTATGATATGCTAGTCACGAGGAACTTTTGCTCGAATTCATTGCTGGTGGTGTAAGGAAGTTGTATATCAAAGTCTTGGGGATTTGGTATGGGGATTGGAGGTTCTGTATTTCCAGGAGCCAAAGGAATGCATAAGATCTTCTTTTCCTCAGTCAACCCTAGAGGCCAGTACTTGCTTTTACTCTGGACTACCATTGCTGGATTGGACAAGTCAAGTCCTAGCAGTGAAGTGTCCAGAATAGGAGTCCAATAAGCTTGAAACATCGCTCTCCAAGATACCAATATGCTGAGACATCCATTAGAGTCAAAAATGCAAGGATCACCGTCCTCTGAGAAAAACAGCGTTACTAGATTAACACCGTCTGCCGCAGAAATGTCCAAGGAATCATTCTTCTGAATAACCTCAAAAGTTTTAGAGTTTTCAATAGAGTATACCAAACCGCCATACGCAGTTTGTGCGTTTCTTCTTACAACCAAAAAGTAATCGTTCCAAGCAGCTGCTGCAATTGCCAAGTCTCGGCTTTGTCTTGTTACGCGAACAAGGGCTCCTCCAGTAGTGAAATAAAACACATATCCCATGGAGGTACACACCTGGATCATAGACTCCGAGAGAGCAATCGTTGAGATATTCCCATGCACTTTTTGAATGAATGTATATTCCCAAGAATCACTCACACCAGTATGGAACCGAAAAAAAATCTTTGGCTGTATTGGACCGTTTTCTTCAACCATGCTTGTCGTGTATTCCTTTGATCCTGAGTACGCAAACAAACAACCTTCCGGAGATAAACTGGCTAGATCATACCCCGTGAGATCTGGAAAGCGGTATTCTCGATGTGTCTTAACGTCAAAAAACGATACCGTAATATCGTGCTTAGATTCTTCGCTTACACTCCATACATAACCAGTCAGGTTTATGTTCAGGTAACGACGTCCATTTTTCCAGTGAGATGAACCTGGTTGAAATGGATGTTGAAAAGTATATTGGATTTCCCGCTCTGCACCTAAAGCCACTCTTTTGGTGGGTCGGCCATTTAGGTCTTCCTCATGTGACCGCTTCGGTTTTTCAACGTAACCCAATCCGTCATCGTCTTCTATCCACCCATCATCCTCACTGAGATGACCACCATCTAGAAACAAATCTTTGTCGGTCGTGAGATCCGCTAGCTCATTTTCGAGATCTAAAGCTTTTCGAGGCGCGGTTTTGTTACTCTCGGCGTGGCTAGGTGAAAAGGAAAAAATCTTGGAACCATATGGTAAAGGTGTTGTGACGGTCACATCGATTATTGAGTTCATAGTGTGAAGAGTACCAGCGTCAGTAGTAAACGAGATAGCATTGGCAAGAGGGTTCCAAACTACTTGTAGAACCTGTCCTTGTACCTGTAAAGACGAGACTACTTTCGACGTTCGGGCGTTGAATACAACAACTAAACCATTAGACGTTGAAACCGCGAGATAGAAACCATTTGGAGACCATGCGATGCTATTGATCATCGAAGGGATGTTTTTGTTCTGTTCCTCAATGTCTTCCTGTAAAGAGAGTCGGAGATCTTTGAGATCCCACTTTAATTCTGCTACTTTACCCCAGGTATCTCGGGAATATATGTCAACATTTTGCATTATCGAAGGGATTGCAAAGAAATCACCACTAGGATGCCATACAACTTTGGCAGAAGCATTGTCAGAAGTCAACAAACGTGGAATAGCGCCCTCTAGTGTTTTGGTGAGGACTGGTGTTGATGAAACTGAATAAAAACGAAGAATGCCATCTGCACACGACGTAACAACCATTAGTCCACTTGGATGATAGGAGACGTGTTTGACACCTTTTGGATGATCACGAATGGTCATTATATTGGTGGTTTCTATCGTGTTGATGAGTTTGACAACAGATTCGCTGCAATGTTAGCATGCTTCTTCTACATTATCAAAAAAAGCAACTTACTCGCTAGAGACCGCTAACCACTCGCCGTCTAGATTAAATTCAATGTCGCGTACAGGGAGGGTACATCGTGTGATAGATCCTTGCTTAACGTTTGATTTCAAGTCGTAACTTTCAACGGTGCCGGATTCGGAATAAAGAACAAACGAAGAATTCTAGAAAAGTTAGCCATCAATAATCAATAAAGAGAGCACGGTAAACTAACAGACGTAGCTATTCCGTAAGACGGGTCAGAATCAAAGTCTCCTTCCTCTTCATCGATTTCAATGGTTGTAGGCTCATCCGCGGATCCAACCGTAAACTTCCTGATCAACCCATTCTTTCCCACAGAGAATAGGAATTCACCCTTCGGGGAATAGGCTAACTTTGTTATGCCCGACGTATGCGCAAACTGTTTCGTGTGATTCTGAGTTCCAGGCATTCTTGTAAGTAGGTAGCGATGTAGAGGAGGAGTAAACAAGAATCCAAAATGACTTGAGAAAGTAAATAAAATGTCGTGTTGGGAGAGACGCGTCGTAATTATATTATTTCCTGTTTGAGAAAGCGTGATAATGGGTTAGGAAAGTTTACTGAGGCCAAGTCAACTAAACTTTCGCTAGCTGTTAACAGCCTTTTCGGTATTTTTCAGGAAAGGAAGCAGCGACTTTACAGTGAGCGACACCGACATGGATAGATACTTTGGCACTGACGCTGGCGAAGACGATATCGCGCTGCCTTCTGTGAGGAAGATTGAACGGGAGGCGTTTTCAGTAGATGACTTTAATGTGGACAGGTTTCTATCTGAATATCATCAATACCAGACCTTGGAGGATATGCAACAACAATTACAAAAGTGGTCCAAAACCTTGGAGCAGGAGTTGGTTGATCTCATCAATCAAGACTACAGCCAGTTTGTAGGCCTGGGGATCTCATTATCGGAAGGCCATCCCAAAATCGAAGATGTCAAAATGGAGCTCTTGAGCTTTCAACAGGAAGTCAAGGTGAGAGCTCATCTGAGATAATAATTGTCGAATCTAACCACATAGGATGTGCGAGGAAAACTTCAAAGCTCAATTCAAGAGGTGGATATTTTAATACGAGAGAAAAATCAACTCACGGAGATGGAGGTGAGTAGCGTCGTTCTTCTGCAAACCTTTCACTAATGTTATAGTTACTCCTATCCAATCTGATTGTCTACGGAGAGCGTTTGAATGACATTGAGTCCCGCGTGAAACATGAAAACGAGTAAGTATAATTTTGCACTTTGTGACCTCCTTACTAACTTTTCAGGTATGATCTAGACGATTTAGAAGAACTGGCTGAATCCTACATATCATGCGAATCTGCTCTTTCACATCTACCTTTGAACCATCCTTTCATCACCGCGCAACGATCACGACTAGCAACAATACGTCTCCACGTTCACGAATTATTCCCCAACTATTTTGCCTCGTTCAAGCGGTTGCCGAAAGCCAACCAGAAATTAGATGGCTCTAAAATCTTCAAACTTCTTCTTCTATTCAAGCAAATTAAGAAATTTCCAGCCGAAGCATTGGTAATTTGATATGACCAATATCCAAAGATCTTGAATTATAGTCCATTTCCTCAGAAGCAAATTTCTCCTCCCTATATCCATTCTGCATTCTTACTCCCAAGCTATACCTCTACCGATAGGGTTTTATTGTCTAGTAAATAGCACTAAACTAGCTCCTTTAGAACCCTTTGAGATGTAGTTTCTGGAATCGTTGGGATCTCTTTAATTTCATGACTCAAAGCCCACATCTTGTACGACATATATAAACGACATAGCAAATTCCATAGCCATCAATGCAACGCAACCTACTAAGGCGGTTAAGATTCATGTTGTGCATTCCGCAGAGTCTTGAATTAATAGAAAGGAGATTTCAGTACAAGCATATGCTCCAATTTCAGCCTCGGTCTTGAGGACTACTTTTAGTGTACATCGGTATCGGATCCCATCTGATGCCTCTATTTTGCAGTACAGGTCTTCTGTATTCTCTTTAATATTGGCTAAATTGCATTATCGATCAGAGGAATTTAAGTGCTTGGAGGGTACATACAAGGTGAATGTGTCCATCCAAGTACGCGAGTTGGAAGCCTCTGAGGAGAATGTTAAGGGTGATGACAGTTTGCCCAATTATTCCCTGAGAGTATTTTGCCAACATTACATTTTTGAAAGCTCGTCCAATTGTACAAATAAGTCAATGATCACGTTCAGGTACTAATGGAGGACTCTCTGCACTTGGCCATGGGCATACTTTTCTCAATTTGGCAAAGTCCATAAAGACGTTAATCGCGGGAGCTACATTATCAAACAAAATTTCATCATAAAAATCACGAAAGTCAGTAAACTTAAAATGCCGGCTATCTCTGGAATTTAGAAATGTATTTCCAAACAGGTTGGTTTCGGTCGGGCTTGTTATAAAAATGAACTGCACGCCCATAACCTGGAGGTTTGGGTGATCCAATGCCTGGACCGTAATACGTCGTAGTTGATATGTACCTTTGTAATTCGGGATTCCTCATTTGGTTGATTCAATACCTGTAATTTTTCAAAGTTATCTCTCAGTGTTGCGAGATCGTCCTCATTTAGGTGACCCACTACCTGTAATTCGTTGTGATCAGTGGTCAGTGGTCACTATGTTCTGATGGGTCTTCATCTTCCTCTTCAGTAAGTTCCCATAATCGATCTACAACTTCATCATACATAGATGTCGGTGATAGATATTCAGCTTCCTCATCTGGAACGTCCACACCAGTCATATCCTCATGTCGTCCTGGATGCCTAATCGTATAGTTAAGTTGGCGCAAATTGAGGCCCCATCCTGGCATTAGACTAGACAAGATCCCCAAGGGTGCTATATCATTAATCCGGTTTGGATTTTTCGGTCCCGGTACAAGTTGACATTCAAAGGTCTCCAGCGTATCTAGAACTTTTAAAATATGTTTCACTTGATATTGAGTGAGGGGGCCAATTTTCAAACTTATAAGACTTCGGCTGTTTGAATCTCAGAGGCTGGAAATTACTTCGCCGAAATAACTGTTCCACCAACCTAAATCCTTGATGAGTAGCTAAGTCAAGTTCCTAAAGTAGAATTTCCCATCATAGTAGTCTAATTATTCCAACTACTGTAATCCTCATCCTCCGAGACCTCCGAACATCATATAGTTAGAGAAGACACGTTATCGTAAACTTGATACATTTCGTCTTCGTTTCCGTTATGCCAGGGTACCAAAAAACTATTGTTGCATTTAAAAATTTGACAGTTGGCGGAATCCATTGTAGGCGGGTTGCTTGAGCATCAGATAAATATGTCAAGTCCAAATATGTAATTAATATAACCATAATTTCCCGCTTCACTCGGAGAACCCCCCGCCACCTGCTGCTTTTTACACAGATAGATAAATCTTTTTATCGTTCCGTTTAATAAAGGAAATTACACAAACTGCAATAACTATTTAGACGTAGAGTAGGAAATGATTCGTTTCCTGTCAGATATACAGACTGCGTCAGGCATAATTGCTTCACTAATTTTCAAAATGCTGCGATGGTGTCGGAATTTCCCTGTAGTTACAAAGGTTTGGGGTCTTCGAACTTCAGCACCAAGGGAAACCCAGTCGCTAAGATTCTACCGCGATAAGGCCTTTTCTGGAATCCAGAAGTACCTTAAGAGCAAGCTCTCGAGAGAGACTTTCAATAATATTTGTCGCTCATTTTCATTAAGCGGACATTCATTCAGTCAAAATATGGCGTGGTGTTTCCAGTATTCCACATTCACAGTAATGGTCTCGTTCCCCAATGTGTTGATTCTAGATCAAGCTCCCAGTCAAAGGCCTCCATGTTAAAAACCTTTCTTTCGAGCCAAAATTTTTTTTTGAAGGAAATAAAGCGCTTGAAAGTCTAGATTAGCCGAGGCAAGCTTTAACCGCGTTCGCGTGGTTGGGATTAGCGCAAACTTTATCCAAAAAAGACGTAAATGGCTTAATGAAAGCCCGAGACACGTGAATCGTATTTTGAGGTTAAGAAAAAAAGTTTCAGGACGGTTAGTGTAGTGGTTATCATCTTCGCCTTCCAAGCGAAGGACAGGGGTTCGATTCTCCTACCGTTCATTTTTGTTAGTACTATGTGTCAGGGTACGGCTGCGGCTAGCCGCACCTACCTTCCATTTTGCATATGGTTCCTGTAGCTCTCGTACCTGGGTAACAGTGCCATCTGAACTATCCAGTAAAGACACACTACTCACTGGAGAACGACGAGAGACACAGTCAATGATACTAGAGTGACAGGACCACCACCACGGTGTCAACAGCTTGTCCAGCACGAACGCGCATGACTTTACAAGCATCCATACATGCTCTAAGCCCAACACGCGCTGAAGCTCTATCACACACAGTGTCACACACTACTCTCACATTACTCGTTGCAGCGTACAAGTACACAAGACCGCTACACGCACACACACACACTCCTCATCACTAATGCATCACAGCCCAGAGAAGACGTTCCGTTAAAGAAGAAGTAAGTGCCTTGCACCTAGTCTAGTATATCCCCCTTAACACTTCTTAACATTCATAATGGATATTTAGCTCGAGTCAAACCATCTTATTTATTATACACACATCCGAATAGGAACAGGCCCCTATTCGAGCTTATTACTCAGGCATCCAACGCCTAGCGAGGGCCGGACCTGACATACTATTGACAGTTCTAGAAGCTTTTTCATTTCAAGACACTAGCAAAACTCACCCATTTTTAGAGTCTAGCCTAGCTAATAAAGGCTCGGTCCTGTCAAAAATTTTGTTTTGTGCGAGAGGTTTGAGAGAAAAGGTCTTTAGACAGTAAAAGCAGACTCATTTTAACTGCCTGGTCATGGAACAACAACCCTAGTTTTTTTTGAGGCTCAGCATAGATAGATTCGTTACTGTCTGGTGGACTGGACTGCAGCAGAGGGTAGATATGAACTTGGTGAAGCAGTAAAGATCTGATTTAGATTATAAACTGGTTTGTCTTCCATGATCTATATGCGTTCCAATTTGCCTTACCATAGGCAGGCAAAATATTTGAATCAAAATCAAAATCAATATGATAGAGTTGATGACTACAAAATTCATTGCAATTGAAACAACCTACCAGCTTAGAAAATCGGGTCCAGTGCAATATGTCTTTTCAGTGAAAGTGGTTACAGTTCAATCACTCAATCAACTTGACTCATGAAGCTCTATAGATCAAAGAACGTGATGAAATGACACCCTTTGGGCATGTTTAGAGCCGTATACGGCTTAGCTACTTGATCTGAGTTCTCCCAAAATAATATTGCTTTCTTGATGAAAGTAAATGGATTCGGAGAGGACTCTACACATGTCAAAAAAAAAAAGGGAGAACAGATACAGTAGTGCAATTTGACTGTCAGAAAGAGTTACCAGTAAGGTAGATCTGTAGTTGGCACATTAACGATAATTAATTCCTACGTACAAATTGACCAGGCAGATTATAATAACTGGATTACGGAGTCGCTTTTTAACAGTTCCCCATCGTCAATTGAATTACTGGTTCTGCCCTGTTTGGCGATAAGCTTTGTAAGTTTGACCAGCCGCACGTCTCGAGATTTATTTACAATTCGAAATACAGTATTAGTATCTACCAACAATTGTCGACAGCGACTCGATATTAGCTAGTGAATCAACATACAGTCCTGTACTTTTTTTTTTTTTTTTTTTTTTTTTTTTTCATGCCAACATCTTTTGAAACCACCTACCGTAGGCGGCCTAGGCCTGCTCAATCGATTTTCTAAGTTACGTACCACACAATGCGCTCTAGCTAAATTGTTTGATTCGTAATTAACAGTGACACCTTGTATCAAGTACAGTATACTCTACTATACTGTATACTGGTAATCAAAATAATTTATTAAAGAATTTATTAAAGAATCCATCTACAGTACAGTATTTTAAAGTCGCAAAGTTTATACTTGCGCTGTATAAGGCGGACATGATTGCCGCCGGGCTATGATGAATTCCTTATCAAAGCTTGCGCGCCGAGACTTTTTAAAAAAAATAAAAAAACGAAAAAAACGAATTTTTTTTTTTTTGTTTACTGTACGTAGCGCTAGCTAGTTCTAATACTGTTCTTGCTGTTGCAATTTGCACATGAACTGGTTCCGGAATTCGGTACCGTTATCGCATACATTAAATCTACAGTACAGTACTTTAATCTAGTACGTAGCGCGCGCTAGCAAATACAGTATATTAAATAGTTACTAACTTACTACTGTAAATACGTACTGTAGGGCTTGTGTAGGCCTACTAGGCCCTGTGTAGGGCGGCTAGACCTGTAGGCTACTCAGCCGCTACTGTTACTCGACCACCGGCGGCAAGTCCTAACTAGTACAGTAACTTCAAGCCTTGATGCATATCTCCAGCAAGCGTGAAAGGCAATTGCGTTTTTTTGCAGTCCATAAGGCTTCTCTCGGCTGAGATCTCGAGCGAGTCGAGCCTATAAGTCCGTACTATACCGGTAAATGAAAAGGTTTTCAAAACGGTAATCTCGTTGTACAGTGTATACTGGAAAAGATATGGCAGCGGCTGGCAGCCAACACACATGTGCACGCGGCGGAAGAAAACATATGTGAACCTGTTCACATACTGTACGTTCTGCTGGTATTGAAATACTGTACTGTGGTTACCAGTGTGGTAGATATATCCTGTCTAAGGGCAATAGCTTATATTGGTATGAAAGAGAGCTCCCAAAACTTACCGGTAGCCCAAAAGTGCAGTACTGTATGTTTTTTTTTTTTCAATACAGTATTTGCACACATCTTTTCAATTTGAATTCACAACAAATTGACAGCATTCTCAACTTGAGTCTACAGGGGGTAGAGCTCAAGAGTAAACAAACGGTCATTACAGCTGTTGCGTCATCCTTTTGCCAGCCACAGCTACCTAAAAAAAAAGGAACGATGCGATGACGATGAGTCTCACTCTATATGACACAGTCTATGTATACTGGTATCAGTGGTATCACTGGTATGTGTAGTCTAGAATCTAGATGTCGATTTAGTGTTTTTCAATGAATCGCTTGCAATGGGGGTTTTCCGCGGACTGGTCCCCATTTTTTTGCCAACGGTTCAATTGACCAAGACCTGGTTTTTTTTTTTTTTTTTTTTTTTTTTTTCATTGGTAGTGTGCGCGCGCATAGCAGTATAATTAGACCAGTCTATCCAAAACCAAAACCAAAACCAAAGCAAAACCGAGACATAGCATAGCATCAACCAACAATTTACAGGAAATGATAAACTAATCTAGTCAGTAGTACTCAGAATTGGTCTGGCGTTTTTCTTTTCAAGCTTATCAGTTACGGTGTTCTATATCTGGCTCTTATGCGGTTGAGACCTGAACTGAACTGAAATCTGAATCCTTTGATGCCAGTGTTAACCAGCTTACATTGTTTTTTTTACCTTATAGTAGGCTTATACTGAACATCGCGATCTTGAGTCACTGTGTTACCATGTAGTGACAGTAGCCTACTTGACTTGAATATCTTTTTTCAGAACCGTTGGCCTATATTACATCTCGTGTCGGTCTGAGCTTTTCTGCATGAACGCACTGTTAACGATTGTATTCGACAGTAAATTTACTCGAAAATAATATGCGTATACCGGTATATTACTCTGTCTTCCGGTAGAGTCTAACCACTTAGTCTACTTCATTAACTCCAACTTAAATCCAATGCTATCCATAGCTTGGAAGCAGATATCGCTTCACTCAGTTCTCTCAGCTCACTGTAATCTACCGGTACATTCAATCAGATCATTTGGACCAGGAACAGGCCCGCACATATGCCTCAACGTCTAACGTCTACACCCGTATCCTTCAGACCCTTGTACAAGCTGTACGAACTCAAGCCCAGCTCCAGGTGTCAGGTAGTGCATGTTTGGAAACGTTAACGGGTAGCTAGTCCAGTCTAGTGACTAGTCTAACTGACGCCTGACGGCAACGCCGGCGCGCCGCTGACGGTACCAAAAAGTGGTCCCCTTTTCGAGATATCATGTTGTTGACCCCTAGACTCTACATGGTGGCCTGCACAGAAGCCGAGATATTTTCTCGACCGCAAAGAGATCTCCAACGTATCAGATCGGGCAATTGAGTCGCAAGACCAAACGCAGCATCGATTCAAATTTGCCACTAGAAAAGGGGTCTATCAGCTAACGCTTGTACTGTACAATGTACATGATGAATCTGATGAGATGCCACTATCAGCTAACGCTAGCTTGCAAGTTGTACCTGAGAATCTGAGATGACGTGTCAAAACATTGTCAGCCCAGGTCCCCCAGGGATCGATTCAGGAATTTCAGGTCCATGGCGTGTCTAGGTCTGCAGAAAGAATGCGGCCGCTGATTCCCTGCACTGGGCCTGCAGCGTAGGCCCGTACTTGCCGGTAGCAAACCGGTAAAAGATGGACCCCGTAATACCCCATAAAGGGCCCCCCCTCTCGTATAGATTTGAGGAATTTTGTCAGATTTACTTGATACTAAATGCCAATGGACTTTGCAGCGTGTCCAACAGAGCTAGCTGGAAAATCATTCCGACAATGTGAACTTTAGGGGCATGAATATGGGCGCGTATCGGTTGATGAAATGGGTGACAAACGTGGCTTTTGTCTGCTCTTGAAGCATGTGTTTTTGATACTGACACGTACATAGTCACAATTGGAGAATTGTTAGCCTTGTGTGTAGGAGATCGATCGATATCAACATTGCCTGTGAGCAGGACTAGGCATGAATTTGAATTGTGGTCAAGAGTTCAAAGACCTGCTGCTTTTTTTTTGCAATTGGCCTGGGGTGTTGCGGATTTCGGTTGGTATCTTGAGAAGGCAGATGTTATCCTTAGTAATTCCTTACTATAGGTAGACTATTTTATTCTAAGAATGCCATAATGAGGGTTGCAATTGACTAGCTAGTAGCTATTAAGGGATATATGAGATACTCAAGTGCCATTCAGCTACTACGTAGTATATCGCGACGTTCGCTCGCTTAGGAGCCTCGGTCAAGGCCGAAATACCTCGGTAATATCCACAAATGATTGCCTACATGTATATAGAAAGACGTAGTCTAGACTCCAGACAAAGACAGTGCTCGGGAGTAGAGTAGTCTACATCTCAAGTCTGGAGTCTAGCTAGTAGCTAGTAGCTACCATCAAACATATATAGATCTCGAGTCGACGAGACTACAGTGTCACTACGTACACTAGACGTACTGCAGCGCTGGGCGGATGTTAAAATTTTTCGAAAAGGTCGAGACTTTTTGCTCGGCCGTGGGGAGTAAGGGTGCCGCGTTAGATAAATTCCACTTATGCATATGTGTGCGCATCAACCGCGCTCGCGCACACGATCCATCACCAACGTTGAATTGACGCCAAACTTTTTTTATTTACTGTATTTATCCAAACAACCAATGTAGACTCTGTAGAGCCATTGACTCATTGTAGACCAAACTTTTAAGACTGCCCGAAAAGCGCTGGGGCCAACTTTGCCAAGTGGGCTTGATCGGGGATTTTGGGGGGGTTCACATGAGTGATGTAGAGATTGGAGAGTCTGGACTCTGAATTCTGGACTTTGTGTATACTCTGTAGACTTTAGTAGAGTCCACATTGTACTGTACTTTTGCCTCGAGTGATATCAATATTTCTGGTTCAACCCTTGAGGGCCGAGGCGAGACTAAGGAGCTTTTGGCCAAACACTTAAGCTTGGACTTGAGAGCATGAGGCTTCTTGTAGACTAAAGTCAGTTCATTGATACGTGTCTACAGGCTTATATATACTATACAGCAGAAAATCAGAGATTACATGTCATGTACGTAGTGTACATGTTTAGAAGTGCGCGCTGTAGGGGCCCAGGGGGTATGGTAGGGTTCCGCGAGGTGTGCACTGCAGTTTTCAAACTGAACGCGGGAAGAACGTGGAGATCTCGAGCCCATGTTCTCAACCAGAGTCGACCTGGAATCTTGGACTATCAGTGTGTCAGTATGCCTAGGTGCCGCCACCGAATATTTGACGCTGCATTTTGCATAGACTATGGGTCTAGACCCTAGACGCAGTGGCCTTAATGTTAAACCAGTTATTGGCAGCCTCAACTTCGACTTAGACTAGGCCGAGACGTCCCAATCCTAAGAGTCCAGAGTCCAGAATCTAGACTACTCAATTGATGTACGTAAGCTCGTGAATACTCGGGTCAGTATAATTGGGACCCGAATTGCGGCATGCATGGTCAATTACGAGCTCTAGACTGGATTAAGATCGTCGAGCATTGAGGTACCGCGTACTAAAGGGAAGGAGATTGGTCTCGAGTTTCAAAGGCACCTACCATCCAATATATCAAAGCTTTGGGTTAGAACGTGGAAGGATTCATGGGCAATCTATGTTTTGTACAGTAGGTTAGATTAGAAGAAGCTAATCTCTTGTGTCGCAGAAGTTGAGTCTGTATGAATTGAGTTTGATGGCGCATGAATCAAGGAATAAATTGTTTAAATACTGTAGTCTAGAAAAAGAAGGACGTTGATAGTTAACAACGACAGAGGGCTGGCTGAATCGAATTGAGTTCAGCAGTAACGACATGTCCGGACTCCGGAGTCCTTTGTTGAGCTGTCACAAAATAACAATGCAACTATGGACAACAAGAGGAAACTGGATCCGACGGGTCAAGATCAAAGAATACAGGGATAGAAAGAGAAAAAAAAAAAAAAAAAAAAAAAAAAAAAAAAAAAAAAAAAAAAAAAACGATTGCAAATCCAAATTACAATTTAGGAAATTTTTAAATCCCTTTATAAAATTATAAATAATAAATTATAATAAAACGGTTTTGTTCCATTATGGTGCTCGAAGCAGCCAGAAAGCCGGACAAGGTCTAATTTTCTGTAGTTTTTTCAAAGACTAAGGCGTCTAATCTAGGGTTTTCGAAAGCCGAGAGAACTCTGTGAAATATTAACGTTCAAGCGCTGCTCAGGACCATGGAAACTACCGGCACAAGGGCAGGTTTAATGGTGCGTAGAGCTGATTCAGTGGCAAAATAGACTTGCCAGGCAGCTTACGAGCGGTTGTGCGGTTGTCACGGCTGTTGTCAATGGTAGCAATTGACATGACTATGATCACCATGATTCATGATTATAATTCATGATTCATGATAATATTGGTAATTGCGTAGACTATGATCACCACCAACAGGTCAGAAGGACGCTTTATTCCATTCCATTCGAGATCTAGCCCAGAGCCTTCAGACTATTCCACTTCTGATCAAATGGCTGCTTGTTAGGCCAATTCGGAATTCATGGGAATTCCTTTAATTCCTTCCATGCTTTTGTTCTAGAAACACGTTTGTTTTAGTAATATTGAAATAATCTTACAATTGGGCTTAGCTCAAGTATTTGACTCATCGTTGAGGGCTGCCTAGTCTAGACTTACCGTGGAACCCGTGGAACCCGTGGAACCCGTGGAACCCGTGGTAGATACGTCGGTCTCTGTGTGGAGAACGACGTCAAGTCTAGTCTAGATCTCGGTTCGTGGCCAGCGCAATTGAATAATAATTGATACGAAGCGAGAGAGAGAGAGAGAGAGCTGTGGCGCACCCAAAACAATATTTGGTTTCCACAGCAACGTTGTGGCGTTGGCAGTTATTGTTTAAGTCTCTTCTTTCAAGTTCTTTTTGAGCCTTGTTGAGCGATGTTACCCTTCCTGAATTCGCCATAACTTTTAGCCGATCTATATACAGTACAGTTGTACTATGGTATAACACTGTATGTGATAGTAGTCTGGCGGCTACACGGGTCTTTGCCCATTTTAACGAAAGACTCGAATGGATTTTCAATTGATTTTCAATCGTTTTGTATGGTTAAAAACAGTCAAAAACAGTCAAAAAACAGTTAAAAACAGTTGAAAAAGCCGTTGAGTATAGAGCCCGCAGATACGCACGTCAACCCCAACCCAGACATACACTACTGCGGAAGCTAGAGTCTCCCACCGCATTTCCCGCAATCAGTTTAATCTTTTTTTCCTGACTGATCTCTTGTAGATATATCGCCGCTCCCTCGCTTGTAAGGACATATGTTGGACTTGAGTTGGTAGCGATGTTATAACACTTAACGACAACTGCCTGCCATAGTCGCCTCTTTACAAACTTCTTTACAAACTTGTTTACAAATTTTCTTTACAAATTTTCTTTACAAATTTTCTTTACAAATTTTCTTTACAAATTTAATTTCAATTGTTAGTACGTAACGAAATCTATCTGCGACAACAGCCAATGAAATCGCATCAGAATGGATGACTAAACGGCAATTCCGCAAGATTAGTGGCGTAGCTTAGTTTAGCTTAGTTTAGCTTAGCTTAGCTTAGTTTAGCTTAGTTTAGCCTAGTTAAGTCGAGTGTACGGGGGGTATACTAATTGGGTTTAGCGTAGTTTTAGATGCGCTGCTACTGCGATGGGCAGTTGAACCGCTCCACTCGAAAAAGAAAACATTGCGCTGCATGCCCTCGTGAACGTCACAAGACCAAGAGTTGTCGACCGACAATTGAGTCAAGACTCAAGACCAACAACTTGTCTCAAGCCGATATCTATGGGTTCTACGGAATTTATACCCACAAACTCTCGACTTCACGCGCAATCTTGGCCTTCGAGGCCTCTGCGCAGACACTCCTTTTCCCAGAATTCGAACTCGTTTTGAGGGCAATTGCATTTTGCCATCGTAATTGAGTGCAATTGAGGGCAATTGGCTCTGTTTCTCGTTAGAATGGACGGCAGGAGTCATAAAAAGAAAAGTCATCACTATAAAATGAACATAAAAATTTTCTTCTCTTTAAACTTTTTTCTCTCTTTCTTTTCTTTTTTCTTTTTTTTTCTTTTCCTCCTTCTCCTTAAGAATTCGCATTTCTGCAAATTGCAAAACTTCAATTTGTATATAAACCCAGCCCGTCCTCGTCCTTTCCCTTTCTCCTACCATTCACTATTATATTACTATTACCCCTACTTATACCTTTTAACCATGTCTTCAGACCCTGCGACTATCGCAACTAGAGCCCACGCGCTCTCTAATTCTCTCTACTCTAAAGCATTGAGCGCAGGCTTCCCTAGGTCTACTTCGCCCATGCTCTCAATGCCCTCGCCGCCCATGTCGCCGTACTCCCGCCTGGCCTCGACCGCTCCTTCGTCTCCTGGAAGCATGACCGCAGACGACCTTACTCCTGCGTCTTCACCCAAGAGACATGCGACTCCTTCGTTTGATCACGTCTTGAAACGCACAAAGTTCAAAGTGCACTACTCTCAGCCTCACTACAAACTCCCAACTCCTCCTCCGCCCGCCGGTTTGTCCCAACCATCAGTAACTGCCGCGCCTCAACTTGCGCCAGCCAATAATGGACCAATAACAAAACTAACCACGGACGCTTACCTGTTAAAACTCTTGGAGCCCGCTAAAGAGATTCCACTAAAACAATATGGCTCGTATCGCTTGGAAGCTTTTAATCCGGCAGCTCCCCTGACCTCATGCTGCTGGGAATCACTCAAGCAGAACGCCCGCGGCTATCTTTCACGTGAACGTGCTATACTGTCACAGTATAGTCGATACGGCCCGACTTCCAGAAACTACCTGGTCACCGCACACTCCTCCATTCGCAAGACTCGCACTAGTAAGCAAGTCAGACGGGTGGCAGCATCGACATACTCCTCAGAAAATGAAATTACGCGGTCGCCTCGCAAGACCCGCCCGACAGCCCGTGCTGCAGTGACACAATTGCAAGCAGTGTCTGGCAGCAGCCCCTTACATAACCAAAAGTCAAGCACTACTAATTCTACCACTACGCCATTGGCGACATCGCGTGCTTCTACTCCCAAGCCTCGTGCCCCTCCCAAGCCGCGGGCACCAGTTGGGACCGTGACCAACAACTCTAACCGGGTCCATGATTTGAGCGCCTCACTTCTGCAAGACTTTTCGCCGCCCGTTTCTTCTTTACCAGTTGGCAAATCTCTGCGGGCGGAATGGAAGGGCGCGCCTATGGATCTTTCGCAGGACCCCAATTTGCATCTGTTGCACCAAGCTGAGATTCATTTGGCCGCGGTGCTGCGATTGCCTGCGGACATTTACATTGATTCCAAGAAGCGGCTGTTTGCCGAAAAGGTGCACAGACTGCGACAGGGACTGCCATTCAGACGAACTGACTCGCAAAAGGCGTGCCGAATCGATGTCAACAAGGCTAGCCGATTGTTTTCTGCATACGAGAAGGTCGGCTGGTTAGAGGATAGCTTGTTTGTCAAGTATCTCTAAAGCATCAACATTAATATTTCTTGTTCTACCTGGTGTTTTTTTTTTTTTTTTTTTTTTAATTTTGGGGCCGTTCTCTTTTTATGCATTTCTCTTTTCATGGACGTTATTTTTTTATATTGCCTTTTGGTGCTTATTTTGGTGTGATTTTTTGCATTTTATTCGGTTGTTTTAGAAGGTCATGTCGATGGCCTTTTTATTTATTTTAGTGTTTGAGCATACTTTTTACATACTTTTTACATATAGACGAGTGTTTTTTTTATTTTATTTCTATTTATTCAACTTCATTCAACTTCATTCACTTCATTCGCAACGTCATTGACAGCTGACGATAGCCCTAATTATAGTCAATTATAGCCAATTATACCACGCAACAAGTGACTGCCCCAGTGCCCACCATGAACATGATCGATCTTAGACCCTTGAATCCAACACGTCGAATTCGTGAATCCCTGAGTTCACATGGTCCACCAGACTCTAGCTAGACTCTAGAGAGCTACGAGGCTATTTAGTCTGGTAATCACAAGGTGACTATTGCTCAATGCACTTACTTAGCCTACCAGCAACTCGTAAAGCTGTGATTGCAGATCCAATTCAAGGCGTGAGCAAAGTTCTGGGCTATCTTGAGTTAGCCTACCTATTCTCAACATAAAATTTGCACCGCGGTCAGAGCGCTCGTATAATACCGGTAGACCGGCAACAAAGTCTGGTACAATTGCTGTAGGTCTAATTGCTGTAATTACTGTTATTAACCCTCTTTGCAAGTTTTTTTTGCATGCTTACCATTATCAATTATAACCTAGCTAGGCCTTATCAGTAATCAGTGATCAGTTATCAGTTGCCAGTTTGGAATATTGAATTGAATTGAACTGAATTGAATTGCGTGCACTTGATGATCAAGATATCGATTTTAAAGTCTCCTGATATGTACACGCGTAGCTAAGCTGAAGTGCACATGGTCTACACATGACAGGTCACATAGCGCAGTATAGCGCTTGCTAGCTAGTCTACACTAGTCTTAAGTTAGTATACGGTGATGGGTAATGTTGAGAAATAGGAAACGATCTACCATCGCCTATGCTGTCCAAGTTCTAACATGTCAAACAATGAAATAGCCTATTAGTACATACTACATAGTACATACAGTACAATCAATTGTGCACTGTCAATTGCAGCGAGCTTCTACGTAGTACTGCGATGAGAACAAATGACAGTTCAATTGTTTACATGGCATGTTACCACTGTGTACACTGTGTATATACTCAGTAACTAGAGTCTACTATTGCAAATAAAATTGAACGCACGGAACGTATGCACATTATCATTATCGTACAGTATTCTTTTTCAATTGTTCAACTGGATGACTCGGAATATTTTCTCCACATTTCAACGCGTGTGCGGCATGTTCGGAATTTAACTTCAAGTGAGTCATGAGCACCCAACAGGGCCAACACCACAAGGTCCACACAACCGTTAGAGATAAAAATAGATCAACCCTCTTCATGGCGCCTCCATTGTTATATATTCGTTTCAATATTCCTTCTGTTTGTTAATCACCGAGACGGCGAGACTCCAACACCGCGTGCGGCCCTGTTTATCCGAGTATACAGTGAGGGCGTTCACTATCTCTGGGGGGGCGGCGTTCCACTTCCAACTGAGTATCAGATCTCACTGAATAGTACGTAGTGAATAGTAGACCATTGGATACTGCTCTACGGCGCTCATGATGGTGATCATATTTATATTTATAATGATGTAGTCTCTATATCTGCCTTGACACTTGGATTGCCTTCGGATATTACAATAGTCTAATAATGGCTCAAATCAGATACCGCAGTACGTACAAAAACATGGCTTATCGCAATCCCAAAAATATTATAAAGGAACACGTACCGGTAGTATGTAATTTGGCAATATTTGATCAATGCCTTTTTTCTTTAAAACGTTATTATTTGTCTTGAATTTATACAAAAGCTGATTTGACTCTTTTTACCCAATTTTTGAAGTATTTGTGAGAGATAATACTTTATTCACGGCATATATAGGCTTTACTGTTAGAATATCGGGATTAGGGTTCAAGCACCACCACCACCACTTTTATATTAATTGTGTGTGGTGGAGATGCTTTTCTCTCCTTACCGTTATTCTTGTTATCGTTACTTGACGTACTGTTTGATTCCACGAGCCGAGCTAACAGTCTGCTCATATACAGATCATTACCGTTAGCCTTTCACCTAGTTCATCGTACTTAAAACACTTTCAGTGTAGTGTGTTTATATTTGATGAAGAGTGAAGATGTCGACTTCTCCTTCCTATACAAGAACCTAACTTCATTTCTGGTAAACCTCTCAGCAATTATTTTAACTCTTGTTCAAGTCATATCAATCTTCTCTTTATCGTCCACTCTTCAACTCTAGTCATTAGCTATCCAGCTGCGTACCAACTTGCTTTTACCCATTCTTAACTCATTTCCTTTCAGGGTTCCATTCAATCTACCGGTATACTTCACGCAAATTATAATTAAACCCCAAAAGAATATGCAACGTAATCCTTACCAGATTCCAAGGTATTCGGAATGGCGGAGTGCCTATAGCGGTTCTTATAGCCCGTTCAGGACGATTGTCCATCCAATGTAGCGACAAAATCTCAACTTCATAAATTTTCAGCCATGCAATTAATTGGGGCTTTGTAAGGGACTTGAATTGTTCATATGTCTTGAACATTGGCCTGAGTTCCGTTGCCAGCTGTGCCATGGTTTTGAAATATTTATTCTTCAGTTCAACAATTTCACCTCCACACCCAAGAGCCCAATTACGCCGTTGCGCTGCAGCGTTATATCTTTCGTGGATTAACATCCAGTTAAATCCAATAAAGTTGGCCAGCACGGCTTTGGGGATATCGCCAACGCCTACTATCAACCCGTAAGCTTGAATGTACTCGCCTGTTTCATTATCGTCAAGTCTGTAAAACTGGTCGTAAGTGGTAATGTATTTTAGATTTGCCGGATTCCGAAACGGCTCAGGTGTATAGGGGCCTTCCCCAGCATAATAATTTAAGAGTCTCCGAAAATACGATCTCAGTCTCAACCCCAATAAAGCTTCGAAAAAGGCTCCTGCCCTATCAAAA
The DNA here is from genome assembly GCA_030563985.1 of Geotrichum restrictum. Taxonomy (NCBI): domain Eukaryota; kingdom Fungi; phylum Ascomycota; class Dipodascomycetes; order Dipodascales; family Dipodascaceae; genus Geotrichum; species Geotrichum restrictum. The sequence continues at coordinate 41,798 of JAJMKT010000163.1, forward strand.
CTAATTGCGTGATCCAACGGTTTAGAATAATAAACTTCCAGCCATGCAATTAATTGGGACTTTGTAAGGGCTTCGAACTGTTCATATGTCTTGAACATTGGCCTGAGTTTCGTTGCCAGCTGTGTCATGGTTTTGAAATATTTATTCTTCAGTTCAACAATTTTACCTCCACGTCCAAGAGTCATATTATGCCGTCGCGCGGCAGAATTATATATTTCGTGGATTATCCTCCAGTCAATTCCAATATGGTTGGCCAGCAAGACTTTTGGGATATCATCGACGCCTACTATCAGCCCGTAAGCTTGTATATACTCGCCTGTTGCATTATCGTCAAGTCTGCAAAACTGGTCATAAGTGGTGATGGGTTCCAGGTTTGCCGGATTCTGAAACGGCTCAGGTTCATAGGGGCCTTCCCCAGCATAACGATTTAAGAGTCTCCGAGAATAGGCACTTGGTCTCAACCCCAATAATTCTTGAAAAAGACATCTTGCCGTATTGAAATCAGTTACGTGATCCAAAGGTCCATTATAATAAACTTCCAGCCATGCAATTAGTTGGGACTTTGAAAGGGCTTCGAACTGTTCATATGTCTTGAACATTGGCCTGAGTTCCGTTGCCAGCTGTGCCATGGTTTTGAAATATTTATTCTCCAGTTCAACAATTTCACCTTCACACCCAAGAACCGAATTACGCCGTGGCGCGGCAGAATTAGATATATCGTGGATTAACATCCAGTTAAATCCAATATAGTTGGCCAGCACGACTTTTGGGGTATCATCGACGCCTACTATCAACCCGTAAGCTTGAATGTACTCGCCTGTTGCATTGTCGTCAAGTCTGCAAAACTGGTCATAAGTGGTGATGGGTTCCAAGTTTTCCGGATTCTGAAACGGCTCAGGTTCATAGGTTCCTTCCCCAGCATAATAATGTAAGAGTCTCCGAAAATACAATCTCGATTTCAACCCCAATAAATCTTGAAAAAGACCTCTTGCCGTATTAAAATCAGTTACCTGATCCAAAGATCCATAATAATAAACTTCCAGCCATGCAATTAATTGAGACTTTGTAAGGGCTTCGAACTGTTCATATGTCTTGAACATTGGCCTGAGTTTCGTTGCCAGCTGTGCCATGGTTTTGAAATATTTATTCTCCAGTTCAACAATTTCACCTCCATACCCAAGAAGCGAATTACGCCGTTGCGCGGCAGACTCAGATATCTCGTGGATTATCCTCCAGTCAATTCCAATATGGTCGGCCAGCACGACTTTGCGGACATCGTCAACGCCTACTATCAACCCGTAAGCTTGTATATACTCGCCTGTTTCATTATCGTCAAGTCTGCAAAACTGGTCGTAAGTGGTGATGGGTTCCAGGTTTGTCGGATTTAGAAACGGCTTAGGTTCATAGGGGCCTTCCCTAGCATTACTATTTTTGATCATCAGATCGATTTCCTCTACTACCTTATTAGTATGAAGCACTGCTTGCGCATCCGCACTCCGGGGGGTCTGCAAAAGCGCATTTATCATCTTTACTGTTCTCACCTCTGATTCCCACATCTTCATTTTGACATGTTTCAGAAAATTGTTCCGAATCCTGGTATAGGGCAGGTTGTTGATCAGGTCGTTGGTCCATTTGCTTATTTTAACAGCTGACTTCTGTAGTTAACGGTGCTGAGAGAGAACGAAAGGATGGGAATACATGTTTATTGCGGTGAATACTTTTGACAGTACAATATAGTTCCAGAAGTGAGAGGTTTTGCTATTTTGTCTTGTTTTGAAAGCCAGAGGATTATATTAGAAACCATATATCGACCTAATTTCCTTTCATTATAAATGTAATAATACAAGGATTTATTTCTGAACCAAAATATTCTGCTCAACCTAGATAACTGCTGAATCAGAGTGATGGATACGTGTAAGCAGGAAATGAATACCAGTTCAAGGCTCTTTTGTTGTTCCCGCTGCAAAAACTGTCAGAATTGTTTGAAATAGCGCCGAGCTAAGTGTAATAGTATTGATAGCGTGATAATGATCTGTATAAGAGAAGACTGTGTTAGCTATGCCTGCACAGGTTTAGTACTGTCAAGCGATGATAACAAGAATAATGGTAAAGAGTCACTGAAGACTACTACTGAAAACCCGTTAAATTAAAAGTGTGTGCGGTGCTTTAAAACCTTAATCCACCAGAATTCTAGTTAACGGTTGTATTCTAGCTAGGAAGAGATCAGAATGGCACTATTTGAACCCTACCAAATGGAGACAACAAATTGGAAACGATGTGAGAGCGGAGGAATTTTTTAACCGAGAAATAGTATAAGTCCAAAGGACAAAGTGACATAATAAGTTCTATAAATTTAATAATAAAAGGAGTTATTGTAAGGATCAATACAGAACAAGTTAATTTAATACGGCAACAATTTTTTATAAGAGTTAGAGGTTTATAAAAGCAATTGGATGGCAAATGTTCTTACCAGACAGTGGTCTAGGTTAGGGGGCTTGTTAAGAGGAAATAGATGGTGGTTAAGAAGGATGAAGGTGTTGTAGAGAAGGGAGAAGAAGTTCAGTTCAGAAGTAACTGAAGATGAGTTGATGGCAAGCGGTTGTGAAGCTTGGAGACAAGAGATAGATATCGTGGAGGAGTCATGCTTTTACGAAAGGATATCTCAGTGCGATGTGAGATCCACAGATCATGTAGGGTTTGGGGACTCACAACGGTCTTGGAAAGAAAAAAAAGGAAGGTTATTAATCCGTACTAATTAATCCGCACTTCCCAATTGGGAATTGAATCACAACAAAATATTGGGCCAACAACAAAAGTTTCGAATCCTCCATAACCCCACCACGGACACGACGACGACGATTCAAGTACAATATTAGAGAAAAAGAAAGACAACAACTTGCAAAGGGGCTGGTAAATGCTATGCCGGTATATCGAAAATTATAGCTAGCTGCCTATTCTAGTCTTATTGTACAGTACAGCTGCAGTATTTCTGTGTTAATTGGTATTCGTAGTCTAGTGATGATTGTAATGACCAGACTATACCTAAGCAATCCGTCATTAACTTGCCTCGGGTCTAGAGAGATTCATGGAGCCCACGATCCGTAGACA
>JAJMKT010000164.1:0-44715 GCA_030563985.1 Geotrichum restrictum
TTACTTGGCACGTCTTACGGACACCCTCAGTAGTCTAGTCGTCATCCTCCTCATCATCACTGCTATTCCAGCCCCACTCGTACTGCTCAGCAAGCGCACTGCTGTCCTCCTTCAACTCATCCCGACCCTCGTCAGCCGTTCGCACATACCTGCTAACAAACTCATGCATCTCCTTCAAATACTTGCGCGGGGCAGTCGTGATACCCATGGCCGCAAACACAGAGTCTTCAGGTTCCATTTCCAGCGCACTGTGGCCTGGGAACGCCTTTTGCAGCGAAAACGGCTGGTTACATTTGACGTCTGATAGCAGCGCTTGTGGTGTGCCGTCAGCCTGCAAGTGGGCCCCGTGAAATAACTCTTCCCAGAGCACTTCACGGCTATCGGGACCTGAAAGGTTGTTGCGAAGGGATAGTGTGTTGAGCCTGGTATCGGTAGTAGCAGCTGAATTAGAATTAGAATTAGAACTAGAACTAGAGGCTGCTGCTGCACCTGTGCTGCCAGAAAGAGACGGCGGTCGCAATGTGCCAACTTTTGAAAAATAATGGGCAGTGGAGTCCTTAAACACAGCTCCAGAATAGTCAAAATCGAGTTTCTTACGGGTGGCTGCCAACACATTTCGGTCCTGTTGGGGCCCCAGAATGACCGACTCCAGGCTAGCAACAATGTTCCTATTGGATCCTCCCTGCAACATATCCGCAATAGACTGCATTGAGACCCTGTTTTCGTGGCGTAAGCTTGACAACACGCTCATGCTTTCGAATGGGAGCGTCAGGAGAGCGGTCGAATGCCAGTCACTGGTCGCATCGTAATTTTTCAGCACCGATTTCGGAACTCGGGGCTTTGTAATGGGAATAAACAAGGTCGCGTCGTTGGCGAGAGATATTGTAGTCTTGATACGTGAAAGAACCTGCTGTCGTGTCTGCTTGATGTTTTTCACGCCAGTGACGTTACCTCCGAGCGTCTTGCCTAGACTGTTGTCATCGTCATACAGGCCCCACACAAACACACTGCTCTTGGGAATGTAGTCCTCGCGCAGCTCTTGCAAAATCTTTGATGAGAACCCTCCCCATGCCGTATCACACTCCGTGGCTATACTAACTCCACTGAGGGAGTCGCACTCTTCAACAGCAGGCCTGAACACTGCTTCTAGGTATGAGTCGTCACTAGCCACGTTTAGTTCCTTGAACTCGGCCACACCTGTATCATAATTAACAAACTTGCGCCCGCCCTTTGGCTCCTCGCCACGCGGTTTTCCCTGCGGATATCTCACAGGATCATACTCCCAGTTTGAAAGCTGGTTGAACGACTTGGGGTTATAGTAAATGTTGACATAGTCGGACCAGTACTTTGTATTTTGCGTATTCAAATCTCCTGCCTTTTCGGCTACCTGGGTTCCTGTATCCAATGCGTGTTGGTACTCTGACAGGATCACCTGGTCCTGCTTGATCACGGTCAGAGGTTTGGTCTGATCCCAGACCTGCGATGCAGTTTGGAGCTCTGTAGGGTCGTGATGGCCAGTATAGTCCTCATTATAGAGCCCATTGGACCGCTTCAGCGACCCGTAGCCTCCTCGCATGTCCCAGATCAGAGCTCTTGGAGTGAATGTCGGTGTGCGTCTATCAGTGGCCACTCCGGCCTTGAACAGCACCGTTGGGTCTACGTGAGACCTCGTGTGCGCATCTTTCTCGTTAAACACAAAGTAACTCTCCTGAGCATTGTAGAAGTGCGTGGTTAAGTGGTTTGCCTTTGCCGACAAGGACAGATGAATGACTTCATGCATTTTGATTTTATCTGAATTTTTACAAAAAAAAAAAAAAAAAGGATTGGGAAGAGAGCTTCATAATTCAAGAGAAAAGCTGGCGTTTCCAACAAAACCTCCAACAATTTAAGCCCTTTCGCATCACAAACCCTTCAAAAGATCCAACATGGGTGTCCAGTCCCTCTACATATTAAACAAGGCAGGCGGCCTCATCTACCAGGTAATTTTACTCTCCTCCTTTTTTATAACCCCATTTTTAACCTTCTTGTAGAAAGATTTCAAGCCTGGTTTGAACAAGTTGACTACAAACGACTACCTCGTTCTCGCCGGAACATTCCACAGTATCCACGCCATTTCCTCTCGTGTGTCGCCGCTCTCCTCCTCTTCAGGTATATCCATAGTTGAAACTGCAAAGTCCTCTCTGCACTGCTTCCAATCTCTTACCGGCCTCAAGTTCCTCCTAATTACAGACCTTCGTCAGTTCGCTCCTGACACCGTCATGAATCAGGTATATCTACTGTTCTCAGACTACGTCATGAAGAACCCATTTTACCAGCTAGACATGCCTATCCGATGTGACCAGTTTGACCGGCACCTCAGTCAGTATCTCACAGAAGTTGCTTAGACCGTTTTATTTATTTCACAATTTGTACTTTTATTTCATTTTACCTTCAAATTCATACAGCCTATATCAGTGATCTCTCATAGGATGCTGGGCCATTGACTACATGCACGGACCCCGTTAATCGAGAGTTGTGCCCTATAATCAATTCAAGACTGTCATCCGCTAAATCTACCTCACCACTCACCCCGTGGTCCTTGAGTAACACGCTTGACGACGGGTGTTTGGTTATAGCTGGGTCGAGCACGTTCGAGTCATCCTCGTTATCACGTCCGCTGCTTCGCTCTTGTCGCCGTCGTAGATCTGGCTCCTGTTTAAACATTGTGGCATTCCGCTCACCAGCATCGGCTTTATCCCCTTCTAAACCCGAATCTCGCACTTCTTCGTTTTCTTGATCGCTTTCGTCCAAGGATTTGGTCGCATCGCCCTCTCCGTCCTCTTCCTCTGCTTCTTGATTCAGTCTTGTCAGTATCCGGTCCTCCTCAACTTTCAGCCAAATCTCGCGCGACCCCAAATCGCATAGCGACAGTCGACCTAACGCTGCTTCTGCAACTCTTCGTTGCTCTCGCGCCCAGATTTCCATCTTTGACTGCTTATTCATGACACTCCACTGTTCGAATGCCACGTTGATCTTGTTGGTATAGTCATTATACAGTTGAAAGTCAAGGTTTTCCAGTGGTTGAAGTGCTTGCTCTAGATGGCCGTACGTCTGGGTTGTAGGAGGATCGTGGGGCCATTGGGCTGGAGGCAAGAAATAAAGCACCACGTAGGCAAATGACGGATGCGGTGGTAACGACGGAAGCCCTATTCGCTCAATAAAATTTTGACGCGCAGCGGCATGGGCGCGATCATTGCGCTCTTTGGACTTTCTCCGAATCCTTGCCCGTTCTTTGACGTCTTCCCTCGAGTTGTACACACGAGCCCGTTTCGCTCGTCGCGTTTTGATTTCAACCGCGTCCCCGCGCCTTTTCACGTCCGCGCGAATCAAGTCTATCTCCGCAGCAGGATGAAGCCTCGTGCCTCGTTTCAAGTCCAAATGCCGACCAAGCGATCCGGGATGTGAAAATGTTTTTCCACAAAACTCACAGGCTTTCTTAAGCGCGTTCTTGTCTTTATCCTCAAGCTCGGATATCTTTGTCCTCCTCGAATCGTCGTTCCCCCGCTCAGTTGAGTTCAATTTCCCCAGAGAACGAGTTGTAGAAGACCCTCCCTTACTAAGCGTCGGTGAGTTAAGCTCTGACTGGTGAGCTAGCGATGACTGTGCCATCTGCATGAGCGCGTTGGTCGTTTGTTCGATATCAGTCGTGCTGAGCTCGCCATTATCCCTACTGAACTGTTGCTCTAGCTGTCGTTGAAATTCCTTTGACGATGGGGCACTCGTTCGGCCTTCGTTCACGAGGTGCTCGATCGATTTGTGAATGTTATCCAGATCTACGTCCACGTCGGAATGATGGGCTCTGTGGTGATGTTGGTGGTGATGTTGGTGATTCAAGCTGACTTCGTCGCCCACATTTGACGCCTCGGCGGCGATTGAAACCAAGTTTGCGGTAAAGAAATCGCTCGCATTAGAGACATCATTGTTGTCCGTGGGCGGACTGACGCTGGACGGACGATGACGAGAAGAAGGTGTAATGTGCTGACTACTGTACATGTTTCGTTTGATAAATGCGGTTGTAATTGTGACGACGTTTAGTGCGACCATTGACGGGAATAAAATAAATTTATCGTCAAATCAGGGTAACCTGTCATCTCTCTTATCCGTAGCACGTAGAGGTTTAGGGTATGCACTCCTCCATGATCTTGCTCTAGAAGACCATGAATATTGAAATATTGTAATTGCATAATATTAATAGTCACTAATCTATGAATCAATATTCTCAACTTCTGTTAGCTGCAACACCCGTGTGCTTCTTTCCTGTTTCATTCGCAAGTAGGAAGTACAGACGTTGACAATGTCCTTGACTCCAATCACCAAGATTCCCCCAAGCACATTTCGCTGAAAGTGATCCGGGACAAGCCACTGAATGAATGGCAGTCTAGCCAATCCTAGGCCAAGCAAATTGCTAAAAAATGGTAGTAAAAGTGCGTTTCCGATTGTCAATGATAATCGCCGAGGCGAAATGACCCAATTCGTATCTGGTAGCGCCATGGGGGCCCGAAGCGGGGCCTGACGTTGGTTTAAAATCCCTCGGACTCGGTTGTTTGCGTGGCCATTCGCCATGGCTAGTGGCTGCTCTCCTTGCCGCTCGTCGTTTTCGTTTGCGTTGTCGTTTTCGTTTTCATTCGGCATCACGTTTTCATCAAGTCCTCCGTTAATATCATTACCGTTGAAATCTCCCCGCTGCGGGTTATTTTCCTGCACTCGTCTAAGAGCCCAATTAACCAGGTAGGTCATCATATTTCCCACGATTCCTTCCTGTCCTCCTTCTGCAGCGGCTGCCCCGTTTCTTTGGTTATTTGCGTTTTGAAGCTGGTTGGGTTGCACTATTTCTTCCTCGACAACGACCTCTACTCCGAAATTGAGTCCTTCAATTCCAAGCGCGTTAGATGACCTAGAAGAGCCTGTTCTCATATTCCTCGCACTAGAGTCTATTATCGGTTGCGCAATGAGGTTGTATAGTCGAAAGTAAGCGAGCCGAAGCACCGGAATCAGGCTTACCGTGAGCCGAGGCCCGGAGAATTTCCAAGGCGGGTGGGACCTGTCAGCCAACGCAAATGGGAGTAGGCATAGCAGCACGTCAATTATCCTTGAAGACGTTCTAGACGCAATAAGCGCAATGGGGATTGTAGGAATCAGTAGTGCTTTGCGAAACGAAACCGGGTGAATTTCGATTCCCGTCGACTTGACAACAATCCCGAGAATATCCAGCGCCATTTCAGGAGAGCACATGAACCGAATGGACGTGGCTCCGAGCGTGTATAAAGTGGTGTATAGAGCCGTCATCGCGCTCCCGCCTATAGCTGCACCCATGAACAGTTTTATGGACGTTGAATTCGCTGATTCGATGACATCGCGGGCATGCAAGAAAAATGTCTTGCCCTGGACAATGACAATGGGCTTACGGCATTGTGGGCACGAAGGAATCTTTACGCTTTCGTTAGAATTGGCCATCTCGTTGGCCCACTGGAGGAGGCACGTTTCGTGCGCTACCAAGCTACATGGGCAAGTGCGCCGCCATTCTGAGGTGCCTCGTTCACCGGGCTCAGTGTCGAGACAAATCCAGCACTTGTAGTCTTCGGGTCGTAAAGGTCGTATGGCGCTCATAGTATAAAGTTGTTGACGGTCAGAGTTTTATGAATTCGATAGGGCTCTATAATCGTAAATTCCTTAAATCTCGTCGAATATTCAAGGAAAAACCTGGAGATGCAGACAGAATTCAGTTACAGTTTGGCAGTTGAATGTGACGAGATTTGGTTGGGAGAGTAAACTCTTATTTTTTCCCCAATTGCGCAGTAATATTCGGCACGTGGAGCGTAAATCCTGGACCTAAGTCAGCTCTAGCTCCGACTTTGTGACGCAAATTCAGCGAATTCCATCTTGAAAACTATCAAAAGCAAGCATGCGCTATCTAAACCAGTAAAGTATAATGATAATTCCTTAGCACTTGGGCCCTTTTACAGCTCACGATACGCGAAGTCTGTTGCGCTAAATCCTTTGTAGCTGTTGCGCTAAAAACACGGTCCGCTTTAGAGATTCATGCTAGATATCACAGGTTTCAGTCCACTCGAGGATCTATGGAGTATTCTTTTATTGCCTCTAAGGCCTTAGAGATTGTACAAATGGATTGGGGAAACAGTGCAGAGACGAAGCATGTAGTTGACCCATGTAAGCTTACGGTCAAAAGCCGATTTTAATACGGGCTCTCTGTTTTATTAATTATACTGGATTGAAAATTAATAGCTACTTCTGCTGGTGATTATATTTCAAGTTTTGATTCTATTTCTTAGCTTGACATGAATTTTTTTGAGACCTGTTATCGATGTTATTGGATTATTAGAGATGTCGATTGGTAAAAAGTCTTCAAAGAAGTGTTGACGGATCAGTTAATGCCTAGCCTTTTAACATTCATCAGTCCATCTTATGGCATATTCAAATCAAACAGTCTTTGTCATAACTGAATTCTCGTGAATACGTTTTTCTTGCGCTCTTAGTTCTAGAATTCGTGGTAAAAGTCATGGTAGTCAAATGTTTGAATATTCCTTCAAAGTCCAGTAATTTTAAACATGCAACACTCATCGTTTGAGCTCGCAAACTAGCAAACAAGTGACCTTGGGGCCTTGGCTCTACCTGCACTTTATAACATGCGTTGCACAAAGCCACAACGCTTCTAGAGCAGAGCTTTAGTAAGTATCTACTTTGTGATTTTAGCCAGAATCTAAAGTATTGAGCTAAAGCGCGGTTGGGCTATCGAACAATTAATGTATGGAATAATCATACACAAACAAACTCAGGAACACATTTGCATGAAATAAAAAGCCCCGTACCGTATAGAAAATATATAGCCATCTGCCATAGGCACAATATGTTCAGTTTAAAAAAGAAATAAAATGAAGAAAAAACTTATATCTCAGGTTTATCTGAAACTAAATCTGTGTAAATAGTATGCCGAACAGTGCATTCTTTGACATGACCGTCTTTTTCTTCCGTCGTCTGTCTTTTATTGTTTCTTGTCCGTCTTCTTTCTGGACTTCTGAATTTTGGTAGGTAAAAGTATTCGGTTCTGTTGTCACAAAGCTCACCGAAAGCCTTAGGTCTTCAGGTATACTCGGCATGCCTTTCAGGTACAATTCCGTGTTTTAGTATCTATCATGGCCCATTCAAAACCAAATGTCTACAACACAAGTTTCACCGTGTTCAAATTTTGTTTTCAAAATGGCAGAATCACGAACTTTAACAACTTGATATTAAGGGCATCTGGTTAATTTAACTTCTTCAAACATGAAATTTCAAAAAAGACAATAAATTCATATTTAAAAGAAAATAAAATAAAGAAACACCTGAACATTTATAACCTCGGAGTCGTCGCTTTTTATGTTTTATTTCTTCAACTAATTGCTCTCCCTCACCATGAGCCCTCCTATTCGTGTGAATGGCCTAACCGGCTACACAATCAATAACTACTACTTGACAAAGATCCTGGGGTCGGGTGCCAGTGGAACAGTATACCATGCCCGACACCTCCACAATCACCAGATCTTTGCCATCAAAGTGGTTGCCAAAAAGTCGCCAGGACCAAGCGACAAAAGAAATGACAGTCCGGAATCAACAAAAGAGATACAGGCTAATCGAATTCCAGTCTCACCGGATAGCACATACCACATTTACAAAAGTCACTTCAATCAAACACCGTATAAAGAAGTCATGATTCATTCCGCTGTGCACGCACACGCCAATATAGTCGGCATCATTGAAGTGCTTGATTCTCACGACTTCATCAGTGTTGTGCTGGAGTACTGCAACACGGGAGACTTGTTTGGCGCTCTCACTGAAAAGAACTGGTACGTCGGCGACAAAAAAGTTGCCAAAGTATTGTTGTTGCAGCTACTGGACGCCGTGGAATACTGTCACAGCAGGTCTGTGTTTCACTGCGATTTAAAGCCTGAAAATATTCTTGTTGACCACAGTGGCGCCCGACTTAAGCTGGCTGATTTCGGACTTGCTAGCACAACACCTCTTTGCAAAGAGTTTGGCCGCGGTTCATCATATTACATGGGCCCGGAAAACATTGCAAGCAATATTAAATATAGAAAGAGATCATCGACAAGCGGGTCGTCGTCACAAGATCGAAGGCGGTCGGACGGAACCTCAAGTAATACCGGTACCAGAAAATCAGGTCATTTGCAGAGCAAAGGGTTCCCAAAGTCTGCCAGTGATGTATGGGCTCTAGGAATTATTTTCTTGAACCTCTTGTTTGGCCGCAACCCGTGGAAAACAGCTTGTCTACGCACTGATGCTGCTTACCGAGATTACGCAAAAAATCACAATACTTTGAAAGCAATCTTGCCAGTGTCGGAGGAGTTAAATCACATCATGTCTCTTGTCTTCCATCCAGATCCTTACCAAAGGCTGAGTATTGCTCGATTCCGAGAGCGAGTTCTTGCATGCCAGATTTTTATTTCCCATGCAAAGGATTTTCCCTGGTTCAAGAGAACCACTATCACCACACCTATCTCACTTTTCGAGCCCTCCTCCAATAACTTGGAGCCTAAAATTACTGACATTTTCTATGAGGCTACTCAAGTACATATTGAGAACCTAAAGGAGCATTCCATTGAAGTTTCTTCTATCACTGGCGTCCGGCCTGTTCTCAAACCTCCAAAGGTGCGAGTAGTTGCTGGAGACGTCCACGAAATCTACACACCCACGCATGTTCCTTCAGTTATTTCGCCTCCGCTGAGCGACGAGTCTTTACAGTTTAGCGATTGCATTACGGGCTCAACAGTTGTTTCCGAGCGCTCAATTGTGACACACAGCTCTGCGTCGTCCACATCACTTAAAAGCAAACGAAAGATTACCAATTTCAAAGGCAACAACAAAAGCGACATTGACATCACCAGCAATAGCAATAGCAATGGTACTCCACTTGAAAGTATGTACAACACGGCTGTTTCTGGCCTTTTTTACCCCGCTACACCTGAAAAGTCATACACTCCATCGCCAACGTATAGCAGTAGTGGCACAACCAAATATTTGTTCAACTCAAAATTGAGTGAGCTGGATCTCTTCAGCTTTGAGTCTGGATACTCCAAGCGATTGAGGTCCAAAAGCTTGTTGCCGGAAGTTCTTAATTGACGTTAATTCAGAGGACTTGCTTTCTTAGTGTACCTATTTAATACAAGGATTTATTTTTAAAGCTGTGTGATGATAATCAAGTATCTAATAAAGAGAAAAACTAGTAAGAAGAACTAAATCAAAGCCGGGTCAAAGACCACAGACTACAGAGACTGGCTATGAAAGAAGGTTAAAAAGAAAGAAGAAAAAAAAAAAAAAGTAATAAACCTGTTTCAGTTGTGTGTTTAGATATATGTCAGGTTTAAATTACTGACTATTTTCTATATATATTCTCTTGGAATTATTTTCATGGCCTTCTTACTTTCTTAAGTTCCCGTGGACTGTAGATTGATAACTAGTAATGGATATATACTGGGGCTACAAGCCAAACACGGTAAACAGATTAAACAAACCATGAGGTCATAATCTGTATAGGATCGATACATCAACGCGTATACTCTTGAAAATACTTTCGCAATCTAAAATTCCAAAACCTCGTAGTACTTTGTACATATGCCAGTTTTTTCGGGACGAAGGTATATATATTTTTTTTTCTTTGTGATGTTTTCATTAGACTATACATACTGTACTCGGTATGTTACAAGTTTTGGAGAGTTATTTTTTTTTTTTTTTTTTTTTTTCGAATTCATGGCTTGGACGTCTTTAGATGAGCAACAATCGTTAACAGCAATACAATCATGCAAAAATATAAAATATATTAATACTTTGAGGGCTTTCATGTAGACAGTCTATATAGGGTATGTTTGGTTCAGATTGATTGCAACTTATTTTATTTTTGTAGCGGGAGAAGAGGGCGGGGACTACTCATCCTAGCATTACTGCGTAACTGCGTTGAAAGATATATAGACTTACGATAACTATGAAGTCGTGTAACTTTGATCTATCAGTTTTAATCATTAGTCAAGTTCCGTGGACAAGCAGGCGTACTACCGTAGCTAGACCAAATGTTTGGAGTCTAGACTAGCTATAACCTTAGACTAATTTGAACTCTTGTGTATAGTTTACTTCCATGACATGCGTGGAAAGTAAGAGGCCCGTTTCCATTTCAAATTCAATAATTAAGCTAGCTAGCCTAAAGTCACAGATTTTGCACTATTCGCACTGGATGTGTTCCGAGATTCAAAAAGGATTTCAAACTATTGTAAGAGCATGAGAGATATCGATGCCTGTAGTCTAGGTTGCTTATTTTAATGGTATTGGGGGGACCGGTTTTGTTGATTGTTGCTATTGCAGATGTCATACGTCGCAGTTGCACTTAACTTTTGTAGTTACTTTCGATGTTGCATGAATTCAAGAAACACATATGGAAAAGACGGTAGGGTATGTCAGAACACTTTAAGAAGGAAAATAGTCTATATAAGTTCTGCTTTCTTTTACAGTATACATAGTCTAAATGTTTAGACCACTAGACTAGACTAGTATATTCAATATATTCTATACACCGGTATATTTTATATTTACTATCCAGATCTAGAGCAAATGAGTACGTTGTGTATCTATATATATATATATATCGTATGAGAAAAACTGGGTAACTCATAAAATAAAGATCTCGAGAGTGAAACTTCCAAATCACCTTAAGATTTGACATCCTTTCCAAGTGTGTCACAAAATTCAAAGGAACGTACTAAACATAGTCAACACTGCTGCCGTTTGCATTCCGCCGTGTCTCTTGTCTTTTTTTTTGTTTTTTTTCTTAGATCGGCCGGTTCTTTTTTCTCTCTCTCTCGAGATCTCCAACTGAGATATTTTCTCTGATGAAAGGTGCGCCACAATTTTTTGTCTATGGCAATTGGCTATTTTGTGAGTACTAACAGAAATACTGGACGATATCGACACAGTCTTGTTCCTGGGAATTTGCGAACCAGCTATAATCTATGCGCACAGATGTCTTGTACCTTTTTTTTTCTTTTCTATATATATATATATATATATATATATACAGTACTATATTGGGAATTTTTTTTGATTTTACTGCAACTAAGTTAACAAAATCTAAAAACGAGTCTACTACTGGCAGTAATAAGAATCTTAAAAATCTGAAATCGATATTGTTGTATACCAGTTATATATTGACACAATTTGACAACTGTATAGATTAGTCTATATATGAAGCTAAGTTTCTTAGATCCAGAACCTAACAAACAGCTTTCATCTACTGTTAACTTATTCCATGGGACAAGTCCCACAAGCTAGACGTCTACGTTATTTAATTTGTGATATACCGGTATATTTTTAGTGCCTTCATTTAGTTAAGCTTTTCTTTTTTTTTGGGTTTTTTTCTGTTAGAGGTCTTGTTACAAATGCTGTTTTGCATGAATATATAGTATATAGGTCTACAGTATACGTAGTCTATTTTCCCCAGAAAAAAAAAAAATAATTGGCATAAGAATTTTAAGTTTCACTAGCAATGTGTGAATACTATGAAAATACTATTTGAATAATTTGTAGCTAGCTAGTGCGCTATATAAGTACAACAATACAGAAGCTTCGTATTGTACTAAGCTTGGGTTGAAGAGAATTGAAGTCCGTCGTGATTATATTATCGTTTGATATCTTGATATTTTGAACACTGATTTCTTTCATCTACCGGTAGTCGACATGGAGCACAAAGACGTTGCGGGAACGCTACGGAAATATAAAGCAGTAGAGCAAAACAATCAAGTGTAAAAAAATAATAATATTGATTGTAATAATATGGTATAGGTACGATAGGGCGTGGAGATACTTGCAAGTAGACTAAATATATACGCTTCATAAACGGGTGTTACTATATGGCATGATGCACAAATGATTTAAGCTGTCTGGAGGATGGCGTTGCAGCTAAAGTTATACATAGAGCATTGAATTTAGTAATAGTTAACGACTCTTTCATCAGTCTCGACCTGTTTGCCTGCTTACCTATATCTTTACCTGATTTCAGCAGTTGCGAATGAAATATGGATCCTCAACCACAATACTGTAACAGCTAGCCCATTACCTCTTCACTTTTTCCTTTCAAGATAAGCTTGTTAACATATTCCAAAAGTTCCCATGACCATGACCATGACCAACATCAACACTAACACTAACACTAACAATACCCGTCAACAGATGCAATATCAATCTGAGTAGGCGGATATCCTTCCCTATCACCAGTGGTATTCATTTCGTTTCAAGGTTGATGGTTATGTAATTTAAAGCATAAGACTTAGTCATATGAGATCAACCAATTAAACGACTTGTAAACAAAATTTATGCCCAATCCAAAATTTCATTTTTATTTTCAAGAGAGAAACTGAATTTCACTAAAGCAATTGAAAAAAAAAAAAAAAAAAAGATCTTGAAAAATACACCACCAAACCCCAGCAGCATTATAACAAACGTTACCAGCTGTCTTTCAATTCATTCATTCTGATAACTTTTTTTTGCCTCGGTAATTGCCTATATCTTATCAGACACATCTCTTCTTGCATTCGACTACTCACTTATCACCCTCGGTGTTCATATTACCAAAAATCCTCAAAACATCTACTGTACTACTGTACCAGTAAATAATGCTGAACCAGGTGCTAAGGCAATCAGCGCGACACTCGATTCCTGTCTCTCGCAGGATAGTTTCGTCTCGGCTATTCTCCACCTCTGCCATAATTCAATCTCCTTCCTCTTTCTCTCTCAGCAACAGCAACAGCAACAGCACCACTTCCTCCTCCTCCTCCAACTTGCCGTTCTACCCTACAGGCACTTTAGAAGCAATTCCTCCTTCGGGGTTCAGACTCCATAGACCACCTACATGGGAGGAGTCCCACGAAACAGCGCTCGACAAAGCCACGAAATTCTTTCTTCTCGCCGAAATGTTTCGTGGCATGTATATTGTTCTTGAACAGTACTTTAGATCACCTTATACAATCTATTATCCGTTTGAAAAGGGACCCATCTCGCCTAGGTTTAGAGGAGAGCATGCCTTGAGAAGATACCCCTCGGGAGAGGAAAGATGTATCGCTTGTAAGCTTTGTGAGGCCGTTTGTCCTGCGATGGCAATCACCATCGAGGCTGAAGAGCGTGTTGATGGGTCAAGACGTACTACCAAATACGATATTGACATGACAAAGTGTATATACTGTGGTTACTGCCAGGAGTCCTGCCCCGTGGACGCCATTGTCGAGACTCCTAACGTTGAGTACTCGACCGAGACCAGAGAAGAGCTCTTGTACAATAAGGAAAAGTTGCTGGCAAACGGCGACAAATGGGAACAGGAGATCCAGTACGGTCTGGACGCTGACTCGGCCTATCGATAGAGATATCACAAAAAACACATAAATTAAGATAAAAAAAAAAAGATCTAGGACTGAAATTAATTCAATAAAACCACAAAGGTTTGAAGTAATTACTAAAAAAAGGGCGTATAAATACAACATTCTACCAACTTTAAAAGAAAAAGAAAAAAGCATGTAAATTTTTGGTTCTTTTACTGGGTAGCACATTGTACGCGCTCACCCTCACCATCGTCTTCCATATCTTCATCCATTCCAGCAGCCCGTCTACCACCAGACTGGAACTTGCTTTGGTCAATGTCAGAAAGCATGACCTCCTCGGACTCGGCACCAGCGGGGACAACAACCTCAGGTCTACTGGGGAAGATGCTCTCAAGCTTGGCAATGTTCTCGGGAGTAGCAAACGAAGGGCCGGGGAACTCCACGTCGAACTGAATATACATGTTACCGTAGTTGTGGTGACGGTACTGAGGCATACCCTTTCCTTCAATCACTTTGATGGTGCCAGGGGCGATTACCTCACCAGGGATAATCTCAACAATGAGCACTTCACCGTCGAGGTGTGTGATGGTGAACTTACCACCAGCAAGAGCAGTGAGCAGGTCGATCTTGATGGCAGTGTGGAGATCATCGCCCTTGCGGGTGAACGTCTCATGAGGCTGCTCGTCAACAACGAAAACAACATCACCGGGAATGATATCGGGACCTTGGTCACCCTCACCAGGGAAGGTAATCTTCTGCTTGTTCACCATACCCTTATCAATGTGGACCTCAATGATTTTGCGCTCCTCGTTAATCTTCTTACCCTTGCAGACCTTGCATCGGAACTTGGGGTCAATGATGTTACCCTCACCGTTACAGTCGTTACAAACGGTCTGGTATCTTTGGACCATTGGGCCCATTTGTCTGGTGATGAACTTCATACCTTGACCCTTACAGGAGCCACACGTCTTGATGGCACCTTCTTTACCACCCTTACCTTCACAAGAGGCACACAACACTGTTCGTGTCAGGGCAAGCTTGGAAACTTTACCCTTGTACAGATCAGTAAGGGTAGCCTTAAGAGCGTGCATAATGTCGCGAGAGCGCTTGGGGCCGGAGGGCTGGCCACCGCCAAACATTCCTCCCATGCCACCCATGCCGCCGCCCATGCCTCCCATTCCACCAAAGAAGTGAGAGAAGATGTCGTTGGCATCGCCACCGCCCATGCCGCCACCACCAGTGAGGCCCTCGGCTCCGTATTGATCGTAGATCTCACGCTTTTGGCTGTCCGAAAGGACTTCGTACGCACCGGAAACCTCCTTGAACTTTTCAGAGGCCTCGGGATTGTGCTGATTCTTATCAGGATGGTATTTCAGGGCATTCAGTCTGTAGGCCTTTTTTATTTCGGCATCAGTAGCATTAGGCTTGACACCTTAGGCAGAGGTTAGTAAGATGAAAACGAGACGATAGAGTAGGGGAGGCTTACCTAGAATGTCGTATAAAGCAGATTCCTTAGCCATTTTGTATGTAGGGGATTATTAAAATGCTGGTTGGATTGTAATTTTAGGATCAGTGAGATCTATGCTGGATATCCACGCTTTCAGATGAGTTCAGAGAGCAGACGGAATCTAATAAATAGGGATAATTCCTTGGACTCGGGGTGTATGTTGGTATCCAAAGGCTGTCGTTCTGGTGTGCGAAAGGAAGGAGAAGGAAGAAAAGATTTGAAATTGTCTTGGTGTTGTTGTTTGGAAGGGTAAATAAAAATTTTCTTGTGGGAATCGCACGCAGTTCAAAGGGCAACGACTACTGGTAATCTGCTGGTAATTTAAAAACGAACTGAAAAAACTGATAGAACTGAAAAATAACTAGCGAAATAAAGGGAGGAAGAAGAGATGAAGAAGGGATGAAGAGGGATATTTATATCGTTTCCCTCAAGAACTCGCAGTGACGGGACGTCTCTCTGAAATCTTTCAAAGCGCTTTCACTGGGCTTTGGGCAAATCGATAAGGTGGCGATTCCCTTTTTCGCGTGGAATTCCAAAGAAATCAATGGAACTTTCCAACGTTCAAGAGTTCTACAAATCTAGATCTACAAATCTAGTCGTGTTCTACAATACTTTATTCTCTGAGCTTCCACTGGAATCTATGGGTCATCGTCATACCGGCACCGGTACTTTCAGGTAAATTTTCAACTCTCGGCCCTCGGGTACTCGTAGTCTACTCGTAGAACACATGAATTCATTTAATTTCAGCTGGCGCTATACCGTACACATGCACTTCAAAAAGAGCTACCATCATTCACACAACACTGATATTACATAGATTCTGACGATTAACAACTAACTTAGGCAGAGAGACCGTTCTTGAACTTGGTAGCAACGGTCTTGAGGTATCTCTGGCGACCAGTACCAGTGGTGTGTCTTCTCTTGGCCTTCTCACCCCAGTTGTCTGCAACATAGTTAGAATTACCGTCAAAGCAAACAAACCAAACAGATCAGCAATAAAACTTACAAGAACGAGTCTTAGCAGCAGGGTATCCACAAGCAGAACAAGTGTGCTTCTGGACGTGGAAAGAGCGACGACCGCATCTCTTGCACAGAACGTGTGTCTTGTTGTGACGTTTACCGAAACTGGAGGTACCCTCTAAAGCATTTTGTTAATATGACTACTCAGTAAACAAAGAAAAGAGTCGAGCTGAAGCGTTGGAAGACCCTAGTTTTCAATAGTCCAATAGTTCAATCAATAGGTAAGTAAATATCGGCGTCAAGATATATAATTGTTGAACCCTCCCGTGGTTTTTAACATTGTTATCCCCCTACAAGTTGTTGCATCTTTCATATCGTCGCATTCATTTTTTTAAAAAAAATTTCATGGTGCCGAGCTTTAACTAATCGTAATAGCAAGCGTTTCCTGCAAACACGCACACACACAAGTCCGTCGAAATTGAAAGGTCGAAACTGAAAGGTCTATTCTGAAAGGTCGAAACTGAAATATTGAAATATTGAAATACTGAAAACTAGATGGTCCTTCTTCACCTCCTACACTCATAAATTCGAAAAGGTATGGTTATCACTTACTAGTCATGTTGATATGCCGTGAATATTGTCGAAGACGGTGATGTGAGTCTAAAGGAAAAAGAAGGACTTTCTCGCTGCAGCGTGCGAAACCAGGGATTGGGAGATTTAGATTTTTTACTAGTGCTGAAATATACCTTTGGCTGGTAGTTCCTGGTCTGAACTGGGATGTATGGAGATTTGGAAAAAATAATGTTTTTGTCCAACCCCATTGTGACTAAGCAATATTAGCAGTCACACAAATGCCCTATTTTAGGGCTTTTGTTTCCCATTGGTCGCGTAGACTACATTGGGCTAATTGAACACGAACTGAACAACGCGTACTAGTACACGTAAATAAAATAATTGCAAATTATAGTAAATAAACGCGAATTTACGCGTCTCGTTCACTTTTTATTTACCATTTATTTATTTCTTCTTTTATTCTGGCTCTCTCTATATTATTGTATTGTCTTAAGGATTCTTCATTAAGAGTTGAGTGACTTCTCTTTCTTGTTCTGCATTTCCATCTCGTCCTGGTTTTATTTCTATAATCATGAACTCGCCTATTGAATATCCTCCATCATCTCCTCCAGTTGCCCAATGTCAATCTCTACCAAGTAGTGGTTTCGCATCGCCAGTGCATGATTGTGCAAGGGATTTCGCGTCGTCTGGGCTTTTACCTGCCTTTGAGCCCAGTAAGCCAGGCAACGACGATGCCGACGCGTGGGCTGCTCATCTCAAGAAGTCAATCTCAAAAGCCAAATTGGCTGCGCAGCATCGACAGCCAGGTGATGACGGTGACGACGATGGTGCATATGGAGACGGCAATGGCCAAGATATCCTGTCGTCTTCACCTCCTGGAGGACCCTTTCACTTGCATGGACTAAAGAAGGGAATTCAGTTCACGGCGGCGGCACATGCTTCATTATATCCGACTCCTGCTCCTTCATCGTCGCTTGGATTTAATTCCTCACCTACACGTGAAGTGGAAGAGCCAGAAGAAGAAAAAGAAGAACAAGAGCATGAACAAGAAGAACAAGAAGCAGAAGAATCGCCGTGCAACAAGTCCTCTCAATTGCAGTGGCTCCAACCCACATTTGCACCGCTTGATATGGCGAAAGCTCCCTTCAAAGTCCGGTCCCCACTGTCATCCGTCACCGTTATTCCTGTCCCCAAGTGTGGTCGGGAAGTCACAGTTGGGCGGTCATCGCAAACCTGCGATGTTGCCCTTTCATGCATGAACAAGCTTGTCTCGCGCGTTCATGTCTGTATTTCCTACAAACCACAAACCAATCGCATCTTGTTCATGTGTTTGGGCTGGAACGGCTGTACGGTGATTGTACCAGAGTTCAAAACGCGCCTCGCCGCACCGGATCTGGAAAATACTTTCACTCACACTCATCATGACAATATTAATGGCATACAGGTGAATTCTCCTCGCGATCGGGGATCTGGTCAATGTCCCCCGGTATCGATATCAGCTAGAGAAATTCAACATTTGAAACCCGTTGAGACTGTGTCGAATGGGCAAACTGATTATATGCTGCCAAAGGGCCAGCAAATTGAAATTGGTTATGTGCAGGGGATTACAATTGATGTGAGAGGCGAGCGTGGCCTTGTAGAGGTTTCAGAGGAACTTTCGAATGAGGGCTTAAATGAAGATACTGCAGATGAATCATACGAAGAAGCTCCCCGAACGCCTCTAATGAAATCAAAAGACAATCGTCTTAATATTCCGGAAGCACCAAAATACGTGCAGCTGGCCAGTACTGCCAAGATCAGCGTTATGTCGCATTCTCCCGCGGTAGGGAAGGAAGTAGACCCCTCTACTCCGTTAAGGAATCAGCCAGCAATCAAAAACCTCATTTTTGGTGTTGAACGTGAATCTAAACAAGTACCCTCAGGTCCCAGAGCGACACCATCCTGCTCGCCGGTAATTGCCGACCTTTCTCCTGTGGCTGCTGTCGCCGTGTCTCCTACAGTTTCTTGTGTGGTTGATTCCAACACCTCAGTCCCACGCTTACGCAAACGAGATAGTAGCGTTGCCTTTCTGGACTCAGATAGGGAAGAAAAGTTGTCAAACCCGAAATTGAGGCTGAAATTGAATTCAAATTCATCTTCGGAATTGACCTTGGCATTGGCATCAAAGCGGACGACTCAAAATGGTTTGCAGAAGTCGGTATCGGTCCTTGAGAGTAGCAGATCTAAAGAAGAAGCCGAAGAGAGTTTGGTAATTACGGAAGCTGTGCCCGAAGCTGTGCCTGAAGAGCAAGTCACAATCATTGAGCTTGAGTCTATGGAGGAGAGCGTTGACAGCTCGGAGTTTGTCGAGTCTCTTGAGCCTCTTGAGTCCGTAGAGCAGGACACGGAAGACGATATTACAGATTGCACAATGATCCTAGACTCATCCGAATCCTTAACCAACTCGGTTATCAATATTGAAAACACAACGTCGGCATCAGAGACTTGCGTATCTGAAGAAACTGTCTTGTCTACCCTGTCAGAACCCCTATTACCAGAATCAATAGCTGAACAAGTCCAAGATGACCATCACCATCATGATCAAGATCTTGACATTGACACAGATATCGATATCGACCAAGTAACACACCTAATCTGCAACCACCTAGCCTTTTCCCGCCTCTCCTCCACCCCACTTTCAGCCCTCCACAAGTCCAATCCTTCGGTCCAACCCATGCAAGCCTCAGCACTCCAATCACTAGTCCAAAGTATAAAGTGTGTTGGAGTTATTCAGCGGGAAGGAAAGGACGCGGCCGGGAAACCGCTTGAAGAGGAATACTATTATGTGGCTGAGAATGATGATGATGAGGATAGAAAGATGATGGTGGAACAGCTAAGGGGAGGTAGAGGGGCTGCTGGGTTGAGAAATTGTAGAAAAACGCATAAGCAGTATTTTTGGAAGAGGCCGCGGCCGGCTAAGAGGTGAGATGTTATGTGATGTGATGAGGCTTTGCGCTTGCCTGGCCCCGGGCTAGTTATAAGATTTGCTGCAATCTAGATGGGGTTTGGGTGGTGTGATTACTTGAGGAATTCTTAAGCAAAGATGGTTAATGAATGAATGAATATCGGGGTCTTGTTTGAATCGCTTTTGATGCTTTTGAAATCAGAACAGATCAAAACTGTGTGTTACCGGTAGTAGGCTATATAGAATTTCATCATACTTTTACAATTGCTCAATGGTTTATTTAGTATTTACATTTCATGAAGTTTCTAAGACCACGATTTATCAACCATTAATATACCGGCATAGACTATATTTTTACCATATATACTTTCTAATAACCTATTTTTTTTTCTCATGGAGCTCGTTAGCTATAATATGTATTACTCCCTTTTCCAATTAATTACCCATATCTACCCCGATACTCAAGTATTGAATCCAACAGCCGCTGTGAGACATTCCAGCACCTTGTCATCTACGACCCCCTGGTTAAACAAGTATTTCGTTAACGAAACAGTCAATTGAATCTGGTCCTCGGGGGTCAAACTAAGAATAGCTGATTGCAGTACAGATCCCATAGTCACACTATGAGTAGCGACAAACGTATCGTAGTAGAGGTATGAAAAGAAGCCCATCAAGAACTGGCAGTCCATACGATCCACAATTCCACCATGTCCAGGAATGGTATCACCAAAGTCCTTGACCTTGAAAGCCCGCTTGAGGCCCGAGGCAAAGAATCCACCAAACGGCGCAATCAGCGAAGCGAATGTTGCAATGGCGGTAACGTGGAAATGAATTGTGGGGAAAGCAATACTGTCGGTTCCTAAAATACCTTGAAGGAACGACGGGATTCGGTGAACGGAAGGCAGAAATACCGGGTTGGGAGTACATGAGAAATCTGACCACGCATTGATTCCGATATCAGAAATGGGGCAAATAAAATATTGGAAGCGGATGAGCAGGTGGCACAGCAAGATTCCCATACCAATTGTGCAGATCCAGGCACCTACAAAGCCCTCCACCGTCTTTTTGGGAGAGATTTTGATGAGTGGAGTTCTACCAAATGTGATGCCGCAAAGGTAGGCAAAGATATCATTCGTAATGACCAAAGCAGCAGGCACAAAAAACCAAAATATGCCTGCAAAGATGTTGTTAACAATGAAATTTCCCTGAACAACCACTAGCAGCAAAGTCATGTGCGTAATGCAGAATTGTGTGAACTGGAATCGGTAATGATTCTTTTCCAACGAGTAGACGAAAAAAACGAACCCGATAATGTACAGGCAGTAGGAAAAAAAACGGTGGTGGATGGCCAGAGGAAGCAAAAAGTTGTCGACGAGAATAATGTGCTTGAAATAGTAGATCACAGACTCTCCTTCAAGAAAGAACATGGTTGTGGCAAGAAAGTACCAGTTTAGCGATCGCCCCCAAGGCAGTTTCTTTTCTCGGGAAGGCTCAGTGGCCAAGTTAATGACTTCCTTGAAAGCCAGGACTTGAATCAAGACGACCAGCGCAATTAGCCAGATGTGGCCTCCAGCCAGCGTCACGAAAAACCCAGCAATCATGACCAATGTCCAAATTGTCCGCACAATGAAGTTTTGTTTCTTCTTCTCCTTTTCTTGTCCTGCGTCAGATTCCAGCGTAGTAGTAGTAACTACCTTTGCAGTCTTTTCCGTAGCGCTCACTGCATTTCCATCTGTTTTCTTGGAACGAGTATGGTGGGCACCTGCCGACGCCTGTCTTTTGGGACTCGACATTGTATCAAGCGTGTGTGTTGAGGGAGGGGAGGAGAGTGGTGACTGAGAATGGAGCTCTAGATATTATTGCAAATAGAGGAATTGAAATCGGACGGAGAGAGCGGGAAGTGAAATGTCCGTATTAGCTCGGCGTTTTTGCAGAGCAGCTAGATAGCGTAAGAGACGAGTTGGATGAATGGACACTCGACTGAAAGACACGCGCGTATTCTTGTCTGGCCTGGGGCGAGTAAAATCAAAAGTTATAAGGAGTTCGAAAGTAGAAATATGAATTTGTATTTTTCTTAAGAATTCTTGATGGTTGGGATTTCAATTTTTTTTTTTTTTTTTTTTTTTTCACCAACCATCACATGGCCATTGTGATGCTTAGTCAGATGGGTTGAGTTAAGAGTTGCTCGAACCTGAATCAACGATAACAAACAGAATACACTACGTATTCAATGCAGAACAGGGGGCTGCGGTATACATTGCAATGCTGGTTGCAAGTGTAGTACTGACAATTGATGGACGTCACAGCTGTCTTCACTGTCTCTTCACTGTCTTCAAAGTCATTTCACAGCATTCCTGGCAGCTACGCACTTTGCTCAAGATATCGTCGCAATTAAGCTCGTACAGTACAGTCAGCTACAGCTAGCTGTAATCTTTTGCACATGAATCAAGCCCATTATACGTACGTAAAAGCGCTGCTGAATCCTTCTTTCACATGCCAATTTCTGATATTTTATTTGTTGGGTCAAATGTAATAACCAACTTTTATTACCTGCAAATTCTTTAATCGTTCCTCAAAATTAATGGCTTAGCTGCTCCTTCTTATAAGCAATATTCAGCGCTTTTGTCTCTCGTTGTGCACTCCCGGGCCCCCTGGACCGGCCTGTGAAAATGATGACAAAAAATAACTTATTCCCGGTAGATTACGGACTTTAAAGAACTTAATTCCTCTTACCCCAGTGATACACCACCTTTATCTTTATCAATTAAACATCGCTATTGGTGGAAATCTCTCGGATCAGACACCGGTACAGAAAAAACAAAAAGCTAATTTTCTTAGGTCGTACCCGGGATCGAACTGGGGTTTCCGGAAATTCAATTGTAAATCAAAATCCGATGTGATAACCACTACACTATACAACCAAGGAATAAAACTAGAATTTTTGTCAATTTTCAGTTTTAACTGTACGTGGCTAAGCTATATTAATATTTTACTCGAATTAACTCTAAATTTGTATATTCATTACTTTATTAGTACTACGAACCATTTCAGCTTAAATAAGATGGTTGGAGTCAAAATAATTGCTATTTTTCAAGCTATTTGAACTTTTTTCCTTTCTAAATTTTTTTTTAGGCATTTTTACCTATAAATAAATTTATATACATTTTGCTGTGTTTAGCTTGGGGCTTTGTTTTGGGCTCTTCATAACTCTCAGCTTGTAGTTCGCTCAGGGCTTTTCCTTCGTTCCGAGCGACTGGGTTTCCCTTGGTGCTGAAGTTTGAAGACCTTAAACCTTTGCAAATTCAGGGAAATTCCGACACCATCGCAGCATTACGAAATTAGTGAAGCAATTATACCTGATTCAGTCTGTATATCAGACAGGAAACGGGCAATACCCCACGTCTAAATAGATATTGTAGGTAGTGTAACTTCCCTTCATTGAACGGAACAAAAAAAAAAAAATAGATTTATCTATCTGTCTATCATTAGAACTCCTTAGTTACCGTACAATCTACCCAGGTATATGTCACAACAATTATATATGCCCTTTCCAATAGCCTTGCTGAGGCATAGGTTTGAGATCTCAGAATGACTTAAGCTTGTAATTACAATATAGTATAGTACTATATGTGTAACATATCTGATACCGCTGTGCCTTGCAAAATCGAAACAATATTGTAACTCAGGTAAGTTGTAACTGACATAGATTGTATCCCTAGCACCGCCAGCAGTATGGGCTCTCGGTATCTGACAGATCTTAATCCAAAATTTAGGGTCTTTGAATATTTCAAATCTGAAAATCTCCCCAGCTCATTTAGCTTGCTCAAAAAGTCAGGGCAAAACAAGAGCTCGTTAACATGTAGCAGAGACACCTGTGTAAAAATGAAGTAAAGATCCAAACCCATTTCTATGTGTTTCTGGCTTGGACCCTATGTTATGTGTTTTCAGTGCGCCGGCCTAGGCCTATTATTTCACTTGTACTTCAAACTCTTACAATGTGTCCGTGTGTTACAAAGAGTGCATTAGAGGAGCTTCAGCCAAAATATCAACACTATCATCATCAAAACCACTCGACCTGGTATTGAAATGTATCTAAATTTTGCTGCAAATTATAAGAAATAAATATTGCAGTTTGCGACACCTGTTTTCTGAATTTATCTATCAATTATTCATCTCAAGTTACTGGCTCCAAACTTTTCGATAACAAAGTGGTCTAAAACAGCATCCCAATGATGCCTCTAACTGGCAAGAAATTTATCGACAGCACCGCATTTGAAGTCCTCCCTTATAATCCAATGCTAATAGTTGTAAAGTTTATCTGTCGAGCCTTTTGTGGCATGTTGATTCCAACTATTGGGTTTCTCTTTTTCTTCTTTGCTGAAGTTATTCAGTGGGGTATAATTCCTGCCACAAAGAAAATCTGGGGATATTATTGTCGGGCAATTCATGAGCGAAAACTACGGTCACAAAGACATTCGCAAGATGATCTCCCCTTCAATTGTCCTTCTAATTGTCAACGTGATCTTGTTGCCGGTGCTGGCGCCGGTGTTGGCCTTGAGCGAGATTCTGGCTTTGAAAATCAAGAGCCTCAACCCTCAGACAACTCCACGACAATAATGCCTAACTTATTTTCTCCAAGCCATGGAACACCGCATGCTTCCGATCAGACCAGTGATGACCCTGTATTTATCCCTACGATCACTTCTGGCGGTCAGATTGTCCCAGCAAATTCGACGCCGACAGAGGAACTAAGCACTAAGCCGGAGGAAATAAGCACCAAGCCGGAGGAAATAAGCATCAAGCCGGAGACCAGCGATTCGATTTCATGTCAACCTAGAAATATTGCCCCCACCAAAAAAAATGTAAATGCCCAAAAAGCTTTGCCTGTGAAGAAAGAAAAACAAAAGCCTAATATCAAACGAATTCGAAGTAGTTTGCGCGAAACAAAAGCTAGAAAACTTCAGGCAAAACTTCAGGCAAAACCGCAAGCAAGCAAAAATATTATAACTTACACGGAGCTGAAACCCTTAAAAATCAGTTTGAAAAGTCGTCCAGTAACTCGTATACGGAACAATTCTGGTATAAGTATATCTCCCCAGGTTCGCGCTGCAATTAGGTTCTTTGATTTCAACTGGACTATTCTCATTAAGCAAAAGATAGCTAGCTCGGACCCGAAAATGATCAGTAACGATGTCACATTTCAGCGGCGTGTGCCACCGACCCCAGCTGATGGGATCTCTATTGACATCAATCAGTTTCCCGATATGGATTACACGGCTACGTACACGAATCATGCCATGCTTAAGCGAACGTACCCTGATCAAATCACCTTTTTTGAGATCAACCCAGAAACTATGGAACCAGGATTTCCCAAACTTCGTATACAACAGAATATTTCCACTGCTCTCCAAGATCGCTTTGGTGTTCCTGATATCAGCGTTCAAAAATATCATCCTATGTCGTATTGGTTCTATGCAAAAGACCCAAGCAATCCGCAAGGTAGAATAAATTTGGGATATGGACCTTTAGAAGGGGAGACTACTCTTGAAACCGATCTGAGAGGTGATTTTAGCTTAACTGGGACTGAGGGCATTCCAGAATCCACTCGCTTGATATCAGATTTAAACTCTGGTGAAAGCGAAGCTACTTGTGCTAGCTCGGATATTAAAAAAGCTGGTGAATCTGATACTCCTCAAGATATAAAGGAGTCATCTGGTCTTATTATTGAGGTCTCTCCCACTGGGGATTCTCTTGAAAACGATCTGAGAGGTGATTTTAGCTTAACTGGGACTGAGTACAATCCAGAATCCACTCGCCTGATATCAGATTTAAACTCTGGTGAAATCGAAGCTACTTGTGCTAGCTCGGACATCAAAAAAGCTGGTGAATCTGATACTCCTCAGGATATAAAGGAGTCATCTAGTCCTATTATTGAGAGTTCCCCCACTGGGAATTCTATTTACTTGGAAGGAACGCCTGAAGTCAAACAAGGCAGCGACACTGGATCAGATGGAAGTGGGAACCACTTCAAAGTGAAGAAATTTTTCAATCCATTGGAAGTAATGGGAATTCGGGTAGTCAGTAGAGGTCAGCCTGGTGCTGACATCCTCTCCAATAGCATTTCTCATTCTTCTGACTCTGTTGATGGTTCCATAAAACAGCGTCATACTCTAAAAGATTTGAAAGGCTTGAACTCATCTAACACAGTTGGTCCGCCTGGTGCTGGTACCGGCTTTGATAACACATCCAATTCCAGCATACATAAGTTTGTAGCTGACGATACAATTGATGTGTGTGGTGATGATGACTTCCTTCCACAAATATACGACATCTTTTGCAAAGGGACAGAAGAGTCTGCTGATGACGTCGATTCCACTAAGCTACTAGAGCTATTCTCGCGCGAGATAGATATTAATTCCTCAGATTCCCTTGCTGATATTGAATTGCCGTTCCCAGGTGCAAAGGCTGCTGTTGAAATAGATGAAAATGGAGAGCTTTCAAGCAAATGGGTGCCCGATCTCGAAAGTAGTGGGGGATCTCAAGCCTCAAGCCGCAGCTCCAGTTTCTCGTTCTCATTCCCCGAGACCGATATTATTTCTACTCCCAAATCCGGTACCGGTCTCAGGTCTATCAATTCCCGGTCTTCTCTAGGCGGTTTTCATTCCTCAGAGATTTGTAAGTCTCCATATTCTCCGGGTATTTGGACCCCAAATTGCTTTAATACGTTTTCTAAGCCGCCCATAAATGAGCAAGATTCGCACACGCAAGATCTTGAGTCGTTGGTTATCAGGCCCCCTCACTCTTTGACCAGCTCTACGGTGAGTAGCACCAAGAAGACAGTGATCACTTCTCCGTTTCAACGTAATGTTTTCTTTCCAGTATCCACCACTTCTGACCGAACTCCACAAGTTACGAAATCGTCTCTCATTTGGACCCCTCCAGAACACATCCTGTAGAATCTATATAGTATAGTCTTTATATCTTGTATTCAAAATACGCTTTACTTGCCTAAGGACTTGCTTGGGCACTCTCTAATAAGTTTCTACCCATCCATGCCCATATGTCGATTTACGGTATGGTAATATATTACTAATCAATTTTTACTTACTTCTTCACTCTGAAAATTTTTGTTCCCTCACAGCCAGCTAAAGCCCTAACTACTTCAAAGCCCTAACGCGAAAACAGAGCTTGTAAATTGTATGGCACGTCTAGTTGATATCTTTCCCATAAATCATTCCTTCATATCATGACTCTGTCTCTTGAAATCTTGCTAACAACGATGTAGTTGATTATGCGCACCTGATGGTTGACACAGCCTCCACTCCGACTTCTCCTCGCAAAAGGACCCCCGACAATGGCTATTCGCGAGAGCCCAAGGAAACCCCGGATAGTAATGTCGACTTCCAACTGTTCTTACCGGTGACTCTTGACGAAAAAGATCCCCATTACGATTCAACGCAGTCGGCAGCTAAAAGGGTACGCATCGATAGTGAAGAAGACAAGCATGCCGAGGACGACTATCACAATGCGCTGATGGACGTGAATGATACCGAGCAGCTCCAGTTTCTAGCAGACCAGCTTAAACCGACAGAGGTATCAAGAGTAAGTCATGACGTTAGCAGTCCACAGGACAACAACCACATGGGGCACGAGACGATGGATGTGGGTGAGAGAGACCTCGGCCTGTCTAGCGGAGCATATAGCACTACACTTACCCCAGCATCGTACGCCAATCTGTCTAGTTTTGATGGCAGAACATCGGATCCATTATTTTTACTGCGATTCAAAAGTCTGCCAATTTTGGATAATC
The DNA here is from genome assembly GCA_030563985.1 of Geotrichum restrictum. NCBI lineage: Eukaryota > Fungi > Ascomycota > Dipodascomycetes > Dipodascales > Dipodascaceae > Geotrichum > Geotrichum restrictum. The sequence goes on from JAJMKT010000164.1 coordinate 27,204, forward strand.
TGTCGACACAGATTCTCAACACACTGGGTCGCGGGGCTTATATGGACGCAATCGCTATTGCAACTCAGCCAGATACGGACCAAGGCCAGGCATTTCAAATACTAATATCGTTGTTTGAGCAAACCAAGACCATCTATTGCGACGATGCGTTTCTTTCTGCCAAAGAACTTAATCTGAATCATCCCAGAGAGCATGGGGTTATTGTGCAAAAAACCAATTTGGCAACGTTTGTGGGTGCTGTATTTGGAGCTGCAAAAGTAGGATTCTTCCATTTAAACGAAAACTTTTTGGACACGTTTGTTGTTGAAAACGGCCGACTGCTGAAGCCTCAAGGTGCGTTGTTTTTGGACCTGAAGACTCAAGCTTATATTTCTGCCATGGGCCAAGTTGAGCGGTCACAAAAGGAAATTCTTGATGATTTGTTTCCAGAAGATATGGACAAGATCCTTCTTGCCCGCAAAACAAACTCCAAAATATTGGCCCCGAGCGAGTCTGATTTTGTGGCTCGCTGCAGGCGCCGTCGAGATCATCTGGCTGCTATGGATCCGTCGGATGACATATCAAGCAAGTACTCGTGGTTGGCGTTTGTTCGCGATCTCAGTGAGTATATTAGTAAAAATTCGCAAATGATTCTCACAGGTAAGTCTGCGAGGTCTACAACTAATGGCACTAATTCTACAATGGATGACGGAGATAAAACAGCTAATAAGGTACCACGCGGACGTCGCCGCATGGATCACGAGTCTCCCCAGCCTAATGAAGGACAAGAAATTCATCGGAGAATGTCGCATATCTCAATGGTGAGCGATAACCCTGAAGAATTGTCAAACATTGATTTCTCGCTGGGGGATGCCAGAAATTCCAGCACTGATAGTCCTCGGGCTTCAATTCCCAATGCCTCCAGCTCTTACCCAGTTTCTACGGCTCCCGCAGCCGCACCAGCACAACCTCGTGCGCCTTACTACCAACGTCGGCCATGGACTCAAGAAGAAGAGCAAGCTTTAATGAGCGGTCTTAATACAGTACAGGGCCCTCACTGGAGTCAGATTTTAGAGCTCTACGGTCCCGGCGGGCGGATATCGGAGGTTCTTAAGGACCGCAACCAAGTTCAGCTGAAAGACAAGGCTCGTAACCTCAAACTTTTCTTTCTCAAAACGGGTGTCACAATGCCAGAAGTCCTGCAGTTTGTGACAGGCGACGTGCGAACGCGTGAAAAGTCGGCCAAGCGAACGCGAAAGAATCATGCTGCAAAGACACAACAACAACGCGAGACGGTCCGTGTGCAGTTGATGCAGCAGCAGCAAGCGGAGCAGATTCATGTCGAATCCCAATCGCGACATTCGCAAGTGCAACATCAACAGCAGCACCAACGGCAACAATTACAACTGCAACAGCATCAGTTACAGCAACAGCATCAATTACAGCACCAACAGCACCAACAACAACTGCAACAGCAACAGCAACAACATCATCAACACCAACACCAACATCAACACCAGCATCAACATCAACATCAGCAACACCACCAACAATTACAAAATTCTACGCCAGTTCCAGTATCTCAGTCTCATTCAAATTATTTATCAACTGCAGCTACAGATGTCAGTAGCCATCTAGCCGCACCTGATATTGCGAGTCCCAAACAATCAGGTGGTCTCAAGAGTCCACTTTTTATTGAAGCTAGTGAGGTCGAAGAGGACATTGAAGAGGACACCGCTATGACATCTGCCGATTTTGCCGGTCTAAAAAAAGGAGAAGTTGATAACGGTAGTGGTCGCAACAAGAGTTCTAGTCCGCGGGCCAAATCGCCAGTACCGAATAGTGCCACAAGCGGTGTCATCGGTGTCAATATTGGACACAGTGTTATTGCGGAAGGTGTAGCTGTTCCTGAACCTGCGCCTGCGTCTGCATCTGCGTCTGAGCCTGCGCTTGCATCTGGACCTGTGCCTGTGTCTGAGAGGGAGTCTGGACGAGAGCCTGAGCAAGAGCCTGAGAGGGAGCCTGAAACAGTATCAAGAGATCAAGAAGGTAAGGATGAGCGAGAGCCAGAGCAGGAGCCTGAGAGGGGGGGTGAAAGGGAGCCTGAGCGAGGGCCTGAGCCCGAAACAGTTTCAGGGGGTCAAGAAGGTGAAGATGAGAGCGCGAACCTGCTTACATTGATGCAGCAAGTTGGTGAGTACCTTGATAGCGAGACTGCTGCGGCAGAAGCTGCTGAGGCACAAAAAGTGTTGGAAAATTCCGTTGAAGGCGAAAATGAAGAAGAAAATGAAGACGAAAATGGAAATGGAAATGGAAATGAAAAAGGAAACGAAACTGGAACTGGAACTGTAAACGAGAATGTTGATAAGCTTGAGCAAGTAAATGAAGATGGAAACGGAGATGGAAACGGAGATGGAGATGGTGATATTCGTGAACATGAAAATGATATCGACCAAGGCGGTGCGGGCGGCGATGAAGGAAAGGGCGGCCAAGGCGAAGACGTCGTCGACGAAGGCATCAATGACCCGAAGGTTCCAAGCAGCGGTGAGCTATAATATATACTATATAAAAGAAGCTCACGATGCTTGTGTGTATCCCTTTGTTTTTTTCTCTTGTATTTTTGCGTGGATCCTATGTAGTAATCACTTACTAGTAAGTAACAGCTGGATGTAGATGTATATATACGTACGTTTGAAGTTTCTTTGAAAAGTTTGAACTGTATCGAGATATCAAGAAATGAAAAGGTATCGAAAAAATGAAAGGAAATTTAATTTTCAAGCCCAATATTGTTGCTGTTAACAGCTGCGTGAGTGAGTACACAGGCTAGCAACTAGCCTAGCTATCATAGTTCACAAATACGTGTAGACCTATGCATATTTTGTGCGGGTTAGTCTAGTAGTAATTAATTCAGTAGGAAATCTGAGGTAGGCCTAGGTCCCAACAGTTCACTGATTTATAAATTTAAAGGTTTACCGTAAGTAGATGATCGATCAGGGACTGGTTTCGTTTTAGGGAAGATAAATTTCAGGTACAGTTCGCTGAGATTCAATACGTATCAGCCAGCACTGGAACTGTAACGTTAATTAGGCTACTGTTAGCAATATAATGCAGAACTGTACTAGCTAGACTAGAACATGCATTTTTGACTTCATGCAGCTGATGATGCGTGCGTTTAGGTGGAATTCACCCGTTAATTTCTGGTGGATGGGTTTGACGCACCTCAAATAGGAAATAATACGAGCTATGGTACGAGTTAGACTACTGTAGTCTAGTCTAGTCTATGTCCTATGACACCGGTGCGGCGGTGCCTATGGGCCTATGTCGATTAATTTTAAATTTTCATACAGTAAATTTTCATTTTTTCATTCTGATAATCTGATTTCATCTACCGGGGTAATGAATTACGTACTGTATATCCTTGTTGAACTTTAAACGGTGTGTCGTTTCGAATACCGGTAAGTCTCAGTTTAGCCTTAACGAGCTCCACGGGCTCTCTTATAAAATATTCAGCCTTTTCAGCTTTTTTTCAAGTGTTGGACTTTCTTCTTCAAACTCTTCTTCAAACTCAAAGGCAGCATCAAAGCGTTTACAGCGTTTACAGTGTTTACAGCGTTTACCGGTATACAACAACGAAATTTATAAAAAAACCAGTATTTTTCAATATCCTCGACTCTACTGTAAGATATCAGTTTTCTTTTTTATATACTATAGACTGATGTACAAACCTTTGCCTGTATATCTGTAGCTCTAGTCAAACTCTTTGGCCTCTGAGCCAGCTCTTCGAAGTTCAAACTAAAGTACACTGAGACTCTGAGTACAGTGCTGAACTTTTAGAACTTTTAGAACGACCTCTTTGTAAAAAGCTAGCTCAGTAGAAAAAGAGTGCACACACCCGCCACCACACTACCACAAACCAAATTTTACCAAAATACTGTATGGTTTTAAATTCTCTTTATTGCGGTTCATATGAACTTCATAATGAATGGGTAATATTTTTTTTTTTTTGCTTTTGCTTTTGCTTTTGCTTTTGCTTTTGCTTGTTACGTATACGTACAGTACTATACGTTTTTTATTCGCAATGGATTTTGAGGCCGGTAACGTTTTTCTTGGACTTACTGGTAAGCTTTAGAGGAGAGCTCGGGTCTTAATGAGCAATTGATGAGCTGCGGGCAGACAAGCTGAGCACTTGCCGCGCTGGGTATACATTGGGCGCTTCAATATTATTAGCTTTGAGTGATGGGAGGTCATGGCGTCGTAAGGCGACGTAAGCTATAGGCAAGTTACCGCCAGTATGAATAACTGAATTGGGTTGTGTTACCGTTGTTTGGTTTGCTTGTTCGTTTGGTGAAGTTTGACTTCGGCGTAGACGATGCCCTCACAAGAGAATTGATGTTAGCAGGCGTGTAAAAGCTAGATGCGAAGAACCAAATTGAAATCATAGTATTTCTGTCTTATATTTTTGGCAAAACCTATGTCTCATAGTCTACTAATGGGTGATGGATTAAAGATCACATATGTACAGAACAAGTTGATGGATATCGACATCAGCATATGGACCCTTGAGAGTCAAGTTGAGAGCGTGAGCTAAAAGCAGATAAGCTAGAGGGTCTATATCCACTCCAATTCCACCGAGATCCATTACGTACCCGTCGTACCGTACGTAGCTACCGAGCTCTGGTATCCATGCGCAATTGACAAACTTGACGTCAACGTCGTCAAGTTTTTTCTATTTTGGATCATACGGCTACTGCATATGGCTGGGTCAAATAACTATATTAAACTCTGAGAGCGTCGAGAGCGCCCAGTGCCCACTGCCTCAGCACGAGCTCATGCTTTGAGATGCCTTTCAGATATAATATTGTTAGACTAGTTCTCTTGTTTTAAAAAAAAAAAAAATTCATGCCGCTGGATAACGCATACTCAAAGAGGACGTCAAATATAGGTCACAAGCAGAACAATAGACTTTTTTTGCTCGTCAAATTTTCTATGAGCATTCACTCTTGACACGATATGTAAAATAGTCTACGTAATACCAACTCTTTAGATCAATATCAGATACTGCAGTGCAGACTCTGCAGAGCGATTCAGAATAAAGAAACGTCTACACGGAAACTTTGCCGCTTATGTTGGTCTGGATGGCATTAAACTTTTCGGTTGTTCTCTTCTGGAGCTTGTTGTAGACTAATGTTACCGGCCGTGGCATGGCGGCTTCAAAGCAGTCAAAGATAAACGACTACCAGTGTACAAATGAACGAGTGGGATATGAAGAAGGCTTCTGATAGTGAAGGACAGGCCTGAAGGTCCATGAAAACTCTGGAAACTCTGGAAACTGGAAATTCTGGTTTTTGGGATTTGCGGGATTGCGTTGAACTGCCTTTGCAATGCACGGACACACATGTCAAATCCATATTAGGAAATATTCCAGGCCCTGCCACTGAACAAACATGAAAAAAAATCTCTTTTTTCTTTTTTTTTTTTCTCTGGCAAGCCTAGCTATAGCTTCACGAATTCATTTAATGATCATAGCTTTAAACGTAATTCGAACTAAACAATAAGCATCGATATCTCAAAAAAAACAAATTTATACTGTACTGTACTAGACTAAAAGAATCACACATTAACAAAGACCTCACACGAATATTAAATTTAAATTTTGTCACTGGATCAAGCGCTCAGGACCCGTTTCTTTCTTGGTGGGCTTTGTGGATCAAGCGCAAAGTAGGCCCGGGCACCCCCCAATACCAGCTGGAAAACTATGGCCAGGCTGCGCTCAAGCCATATCAACAAAAAACAACCTGCCATGAACTCATCATTATCTTGGGGAATTATAAATAGCCTGCCATCTTTCCTTCCTGCTAATATTGTTATTAATTCTTATTTCTAGTTAAAAAAAAAAAAAGCCCATTCTCTCATTCATTTCTCATTATCGCACACATTCCCTCTCAATCGCGCACACTTCGCTCACACACTCTCTCAAAGCTAAAATACAAAAAAGAATGCTCCTTTCTAAAGCCAAAGCCATAGCCCTGGTTATGGCCGGGGCAGTCCATGGAGCCGTCGTTTACGTCCAAGGTCCTACCACTTACGAGGTCGTGACAGCCGCAGCGACCCAGAGCTACATCACAGTGACCGCTTCCAACTACGCAATTAAGACCGTTGAATCCACTATTGAAGAAACAAAAACAATTTACAGGGCCACAACTAAACCGGTTACTTTGTATACAGGCACTATCGTTACTATCTTGAGTACTGTCGAGCCAAATAAGGTACAGGCTGCTGTTAGTGAGACGGCAACGGCTCAGCTTTCGCAGACCTTGGTTCCAACTAGTTATACGGCGGCACTGGAGCTTACGGCCGCTGTGTCTGCTACTGCTACTGCTACTGCTACTACGACGGGTCCTGTTACTACTACTACTCCTGTATCAACGGCGGCGGTAACTTCTGCGTCATCAATATTAACTGCTCTCACACTGCAAACTGTTTACACGTCCTCTGAAGCCCTGTCCGCATCTGAGCAGGCAACCTCAATCGCTAGCTCTGCACTCACTTCAGCTGCTCCGGAATCTTCTTTACTTGCTACCTCTACTGCCACATCCGCTTCTTCGTCTACGACTGAGGCAAGCTCGGCTGCCATTTATAATGCTGGAACGGACATCTTCCTTGCAATTGATACCGACGCACCTCCTAGTGTCTTTGTATCCGAGGCTCTCAATATCACCCTCCCCTCAGGTTGCCCAACCGATACACCAGTTTACACCAACAAATTCTACACCAACATGGTTCTTGATGATCAAACTTTCCCTGCCTATGCACAGCCGTACACAGTCTGGTGGTCCACTCTTGACACTTTTCCCGGATTGGGAGTTTCCCATACAAATGCTAGTCAGCGCGTGGATGGGCCCGATGCCAGCGCAAATCCCGTGGAGTACTACATCAACCCTGTGGGCTTGCTTTCGTTTGCGTTCTCGGCAGAGGGCTTTACGAGTGATAACATGGCATTGAGTTTGAGTAATATGAGCACGTTTTCGGCTACTTCGATACTTACTGGTAACGGCGGTACTATCGAGTTCCCGTTGGTTCAGGGAATGGGATTTGTTACGGCCAAGTATGATGGAACTCTGACACCGTATATTTTGAGTCAGATTGGAATTGATAGCTTGGTTCAGGCGACTAGTTCTCCCAGCTCTACTATCCTCAAATACGTGGCTACGCTGTTCAATGATGTGTCGTGGGTAGTCTACGTGACGCTTCCAGATGAAAACTCGGATTTCACATTGTCTGTCAATACAACTTCTGGATACATTGTTGGTAGTTCAAATGCAGCTGTAACAATTCAGGTTGCGGTTGCTCCCGAAGGCTCTGAAACCTACTACGATCAAGCTGCTGGTATGTACCCCGTCGGTGGTTCAGTATCTGGCTCTGTTGGCAGCAGCGGTAGCTCAGCTTCTTATAGTATCACATTTGATACCGAAGGAAGCTCTTCCGGTGGAACTACCATCATGATGGCTTTGCCTCACCATGTCGAATCTTTCAGCGGAACAACAGGTGCTACCAACATATCTCTCGACTCTACCACCAAGGGTGTCATGACTGGATACCTTACCAACTCTTTCAACTTTGAAGAATCTCTTAACCAAGATATTCAGTTCTTGCCTTGGTCTGGCGCTTCTGCCTTTGGTTCTGGACTTTCTTATAGCGCCGATGCTTTGCAACTTATTGCAACAACGGCCAATTCTGAAATCACTGCGGATTTCAGTTCTGCGACTGATCTCAGTTCTACTTACTATTCTGGAAAGGCCTTTGACAAGTATGCGTATATTCTCATTGTCCTCAACGACGTGCTCCAGAACTCGGAAGTTACTGCTGAGACCCTTGCGCGTCTTAAAGACGCATTTGGCACGTTCACTAACAACACACAACAAAATCCTCTCATGTACGATACTCTTCTCAAGGGCATTACTTCTACCGCGGCACAAAGTGGAGACTCTAGCACTGACTTTGGGTCACCTTACTACAACGATCACCATTTCCACTACGGCTACTTTATCCATACTGCTGCTGTCATTGCCTACGTTGACAAGCAGGCTGGTGGCACTTGGGGTACTGATAACAGTGCGTGGGTCAATTCCTTAGTTCGCGATGTTGCTAATCCCAGTCTTGACGACTCTTATTTCCCCGTATTCCGTTCATTTGACTGGTTTTCAGGTCACTCGTGGGCCAAGGGCATGTTCAGCTCCTCTGACGGCAAGGACGAGGAGTCCTCTAGTGAAGATTACAATTTCGCCTACGGAATGAAACTCTGGGGCAATACCATTGGCGACGCTTCTATGGAGGCCCGGGGAGACCTGATGCTGAGCGTTATGCGACGATCAATGAACAGCTATTTTTACCTCAAGACAGACAATGTGAACCAGCCCTCGAACTTCATTGCCAACAAAGTGCCGGGCATCACATTCGAGAACAAGCTAGACCACATTACCTATTTCGGAAACAACACTGAGTACATTCAAGGCATCCACATGATTCCCATTACGCCAGTGTCCTCATACATGCGCCAGCCCGACTTTGTTGAAGAGGAATGGGATTCGATGGTATCGAGTTTGGTAGAGACAGTTACGAGTGGGTGGCTGGGTATTCTGAGGTCCAACCAGGCCTTGTATGATCCAGTTAGTGCGTACAATTTTTTCTCACAGGACAATTTCGAGCAGCAGTGGCTTGATGGTGGTGCCAGTTTAACGTGGTACTTGGCATTCAGTGCCGGAGTGGGCGGATCTCAAGCGTCTTAAGACAACTTTTCCTTCTTCTTCTTTTCCTTCTTCTTCTTTATTCTTTTTTTTCAAGGTCTCAAATGGTTTGGGATCCTTTGATCGGTTACAAAATGGGTTCTGGTTCCACGGATTGGCTTTCCAGGCTATATAGACGATTACTGCCATGTATATTTCTCACGACTCTCTTTTTTTGGTTTTTTTATTATTTATTTCATAACATTCGTTAACAATATTATTCTGCTGGTGCAGCATGTTCAAAGCTAGTATACTGTACTGTTACTACTGTAAGCCTAGCTCTGAAAGATTTCAAGATGGTCGGGCCTGGATCTAGATTTGGAGGTGGAGGTGGAGGTGGTTGGTTCCATTTGTGATACGTAGCCTCTTTGAGTCTTTGAGCCGAAATCAAAAACAGAACTAGGCTTGATACGCAACTTACGCAACTTACGCAGTTTATACGCACTGTACTGTGAATTTGCGTAAACTAGACTAGACTACACTGTTACTAGTAACTTACTACGGTCTGTAGTCCACAATAGACTCCACATAAATGGCCAAATATCGATAGCATCGATACCCTACAAAATATTCGTAAATAATCTGATATCTTACGTACGGTAAGTACTTGGTGTTACATCATGTTATCTCCAAAAACTAGCTTAAGGGCATCATCAGATAGGCCCTAAAGACCTTTCAAGACACGTAATTTGAGCTAATTTTCTAATAATCTGACACGACATGCGCGCTGTAATAAATTGTGTCTTACAAATGCTGTTTTTTTTTTTTTTTAATTGAGCCAGCCAATCACAGAACTTTACGGATACATGTACCAGCACAGCATTAATTCCTGTATGTTATTTCGGCTAGAGCATTCTGTTTATTTGTCGACAAAAACACGCGTAAAAAAATAAAAAATAGACTAAAAATTTTGATTATGGAGTCTAATTTTGGCAGGTCCAATAGAATCAGTGCATTTAATTGCAAGGTCGTAATTCAATTTACACGGCTCAAAGTTGTACGTATTTTTCTTATGTGGACAAAGAGCGTGGCGCAAGTTCTTTTCATGTACCATTACCCTGAAGTTTCACTGAATTTCACTGAATTTCCTCTCTTTTGAGCCAAAAGACGCCCAATCGCGTATACAACAAGGAGTATATGGGCAAGGGTAATCAAGTTACCATGACAACGTATGCAATTCAAGGTAGGGTAAAGTGATTAACAGTCGCTGGAGCAACCATCATTCTTATTCCTTTTATACCCTTTTCCTCCTTCTTTTTTTTTTTTTTCCACAATTTTTTTTGTTTTTGTTTTTCTTTTAAACAGCCTCCCTTAGAAACGAGGTTTTACCCGCCGCCAAACGCAAATAATCACACAACCACCACCAATTTACTCACCCAAAAGCACAAAAGTCCGAAAACTCAACACCAGAAAATTAGAATTTTATTTATTTATTCTCAAATAACAAGTTCTACGCCACCATCATCCATCCATCAAACATCGATCGCCATAACCATTTATCAAACCCTTTGCATTCTATTTCTTTTCTCATTCTTATTCTCTCTTTAACTGTTTGCTGCTGCTCCTTTCAAGTCAAGCAAATCTATTCTACAAACTCCCCCAAAAACCCCAACGCGCTCTCTGTGACTCTTTTGCCACCGAGACGAAAAAAAATCTTCACCTCCTTACTTTTCTTGTTGCTACGGAAACGCAATCTTAATATCCACCCTAACCACTACTGCTACGCAACCAGAAACTGCTAGAAGGTTCTATCAGTATTATCTCATCATTACCTGAACTGACTAATATGGCCCCTTTGACCCCTGAATTGGACACCTCATCAACTTCCATGCTGCCCACTGCGACTGCAACCAGTTCCCTGGCAACAACTCCCATGCCATCAATGGCATCCTTCAGAGCTGCATCGGATTCTCTCAAGAGAAGCAGGCTTCTTACTTCGTGTGATCATAGTCTGAAACGACGACGTCAATGTGTTGCCGATGCTACTGACTCCTCTGAGGATGACTTCTCTGCCTCTTCCTCATCTCCCTCCTCCAAAAAACGTACCATCTCTCTTTCAGCCGTTGCCCCAGCAACATGCCTCGTCACTCCCCCCTCCCCTCCACACTCATCTACTGCCTTTGGCGAGTTTGAGCGCGCCGTTGAATTCTATTCGGATTCGGATGGTGCCCCAAAACTAGCTCCCAGACCCAGACACGACAGCATTAATTACGCGTCGTTACGTCGCCGCGCGTCCATGATGAACCAAAGCGGCGGAGCGTCCTACATGTCTCACCGCAAGAGGCGTCCTGCTATCGTGCCTGAATCAGATGTGGTAGCTCGCGCTCGCTGCTTTGAATACCTTGTGTCTGCCATTGATGAGGTGTGGGCTCAGTACTGCTCCTTCACTTCTTATGCTGAAGACGAAATGTACAATGAGGACCACGGTCGCAAACCACAGATGACTGCACGTAAAGTACGCGAGGCTGATATCCCAAATTCGCCTACCAGTCTCTATGAGGAAGATGCTGCTTACTATTCTTCGACCAACGAGTCGCAAGGTCCCATGACTCCCTATGCTTACGGCGATGGGTCGTCTTGGACTGGCCATCAGTACATGGGTTCACCCAAGTGTATGCAACCAAAGCAAGCGAATGCTTGTCTTGCGCCCTCCGAGCAGCCTGACAGTGTTAGGCTCTTGAATGTGAAGAAGCGGTTGATGAATGCCAAGTACTTTTTGCAAGATATCACTGAGCGTGAAGATCTTGATGCGTCTCATGCTTTCTGGAGCCGATGGGACATGATTAAGTACGCGGCGATTGGGCTCGTTGAAGAGGATGGCGATGATGATGACGAGGTCGTTGAAAGTGCGACCGAAGAGCTTGAGGAGGGCAGACACTACAGCTGCTCCTACTAATTTCTTGAAATTTTTTGAAAAAGAAGTCCTGTTAGGACTTGAATGAGCCGGCGAAACGGGGAAGCCCAGCTCACGCGCACACGAGGATGAGCAACAGCACAACTTGAAAAAAAAATCCAAACTTATTTATTACACCCTATTACTACTACTTCAACTATCTGTCGGCGTTTTCGATTTAGTTGAGTTGTTATTTTGTTTGTTCTCGCTCCTGTACCATTACTTATGATGAAATGAAATAAAAAGAAATAAAAAATTCAAATAAAAAATCCAATAAATACTTTGAAAAGGTTAAGCAGCTGATGTGAGGATAAGCCTAGGTCTTGGGGTCTGAGGGACAAGGTCTTGAGGACTGAGGGATAAGGTCCTGAGGGTTGTAATAAGCAATTGATTAGCTATTTGTAGATGAGTTCAGTACGTACTCAGTAGACCTACATTGCCCCTTTGGATAGGCTTAGTACGTACCTACTGAGCCTCACTTGCATTACGTTTCCCTTCGATCAACTTTTCTCAACTTTTCTCAACTTTTTCTTCAACCTTTTCTCGTCTTTACCTCCACTGCTTTGGTTTCTTCAATAACAGTGCCCTTAACATAAACATTCGCTGTATATCTCTGTGTCATTTCCATTAGATAAATTTGCTTTCGACTTGTCTCCCCTACGCTGCCGCCTTTGGCGATTACTTTACTCCTAAATCAAGCTCTTAAAGCCTAGCTCCTAAAATCAAACAACAACGCACATCTCGTCAAAATACGCAGAATGCTCGGCTCACGGCGTAAGGCCATTATTCTCCTTCTGTCTCTCTCGGCTTGTATGACTTTTGGTACATTTTTTATTCTGTTCTACGGAAACGCCGAGTTCACTCTTGAAGACGCAGCCAAGTATCTCAAACAAGCGTCAGACCAACTCACTGGCGGCACCCCGACTTCCGACAATGATTCGACATCAAAAACTCATTTCCCTACAAGCATTAGCGAACACTTTACAAATTCTAGTTCACCTCTGGTAACTAACATTAATGCTACTATCGCGCCAGAAGATCTGGTCGATATGAGCCCATCAAAAAATCCATGGACAGAGACTGATTACGAACCCGTGAGTTTGAAGCCCCTGGTACGTTCTGACGATGAACGCAGAGTGCGGGCTGCTTTGATTTCCCTAGTTCGAAACGAAGAAGTCAGAATGATTGTGAATTCCATACGCCAAATCGAAAACAAGTTTAACAAAAAATTCAATTACCCATGGATCTTTTTTAACGACCAACCGTTTACAAAGGACTTCAAGGAAAGAACGTCAGCAGCCACGTCATCGCAGTGCTCCTTTATTGAAATCAAGAAGGAGGACTGGGAAGAACCTGAGTGGATCGACCGCGATAAAGCAGCTGCTCTCGGCCAAGAAATGGAAACAGTCTCGCATGTCCAATATGCAACCAAGCAGTCGTACCACAGAATGTGCCGCTGGAACTCTGGCGTATTTTTCAATAACCCTGCTCTACGTGACATTGACTGGTACTGGCGCGTTGAGCCCAAGACCAAATACTTTTGTGACATTGACTATGATGTCTTTGCTTACATGGAGGATAACGACAAAGACTATGGGTTCAATATTAATCTGTACGACTCGCCACAAAGTGTAGCCTCACTCTGGCCCACCACTATGGAGTTCTTTGACCAGCACCCTGAATACGTGCACCCCAACTCATCGCGTGCCTGGCTGATCCAGGAAGACCGTCGCAACCATAACGAATTGACTGGCGGATACAGCACATGTCACTTTTGGTCCAATTTCGAGATTGGGCGACTTAGTTTTTTCCAGTCAAAGGAGTATACTGAATACTTTAACCATTTAGACAAGTCGGGAGGTTTCTTTTACGAGCGCTGGGGAGATGCCCCTGTGCATAGCATTGGACTGGGCTTGTTGACTGACAAGTCGCGGATCCACTTCTTTAAAGACATTGGGTACAATCATATCCCTTACTATAACTGTCACAGTTCGCCCAAGTGTTCAGGGTGTCAGGCTGGCAAGTTTGCGGATACAAATGATTTACAGAGGGAAAACTGTATTAATCAGTGGTTCAAGGTTGCTGGTGCTGATTAGTGGGTTGATACTTTATGGAATTGTAACATTATGACACTGGAGCTGTATATACTTGACATGATTTGAAAGTCAATTTACCACTGGTTTTCATCTCAACATCTTTCCTTAACTTAGCTAGTCTATGGACTCTATGCCATGTAGGCGAGAATCTCGCGAGATTGATATACCGTAGATCGATCGATATGGGCTTGAATCACAAATTGAACTGGGTAAGGGTATATATTTACTCCCTCCTCATAGTAATACTTTAATGATATCGCTATTAGCCAGCTGGGAAGTAAAAATTTTCAAAATTTCACGTCTGAAAATCAAAATCAAAACCGCTCGAGATCCCAAATTTGTGATTTACTAGGGACTTTGGCTTTTAGGATCAAACTCAGAAATATATAAAATATATACAAATGTCTGCTCCATTTCAAAGGGTTCAGCCCGTGCGAAGTGTTACGCTTCCTGCAGGTGTCACTCCAGAGCAAAAGTACTGGAGAGGGTTCAAGGTAAGCTCTTCTATGATTCTTCAACTTGTAATGCTAACGAGTCTGCACAGAATCCCGTCCTGGTTAAAGAGAACAACGCTGTTAATCATATCCACTTCAATCCCCAGAGTCCATACGACTTTGCTGTTACTAGCAGTACCCGTGTACAGATATTCTCTGCTAAAACTAGGCAAGTCGTTCGCACCATTGCCCGATTCAAAGACACAGTATACAGCGGAGAGTTTCGATCTGATGGTAAACTATTAGTAGCTGGTGATGCTACGGGTTTGGTTCAGGTCTTTGATGCTGGCTCAAGATCTATTCTGGCCACCTTCCAGCCTACTCAGCATCCAACGCATGTCACTAAATTCCATCCTACATCACTCACTTCCCTGTTATCGGCTTCCGACGACAAAGTGGCTCGACTATGGGACATTACATCTTCTACGCCAGTCGCGTCTTTCTCAGATCACACGGACTATATTCGTTCCGCATGTTTCATTCCATCTTCCAACCTTATTGCAACAGGTTGTTACGATAACTTCATTAGACTTTACGATTCAAGGGCACCTTCTTCGGAAGGCCCTGTATCTCAACACAAGCAGGGTGCTCCCGTAGAGAGCATTGTTGCATTGAATTCGACTACTCTTGTTTCCGCTGGAGGCCCCACTGTTAAGGTCTGGGACCTGACTGCTGGTAAGACCATCAAGACCCTGTCTAACTTCCAGAAGGCAGTGACAACCTTGGCTGATGGCGGAGAGAAGGGATTATTAGCAGGATGCCTCGACGGCCATGTCAAAGTTTTTGACTACTCTTCTGGCAAGTGGGATGTCAAGTTTGGCTGGAAATTTGGCGGTGGTGTACTGAGTACCGGAATTTCACCCGATCACAAGCATTTCGTCACCGGTCTTACTTCAGGACTGCTTTCTATCAGAACAAGGAAAACTGAGCCAAAGGTGGCCCAGGGAGTCAAGCAAGGAAAAACAAGTACATATGCCCGGTTAATGAAGGGTATTGACTACCACGGAGAGTCAGAACACCGCGTGGTAGATGACAATACAAGAGGAAAGAAGAAGCTTTCAGTTTGGGAACGGCACCTAAAGCATTTCCGCTGGGGAGATGCGCTTGATGCAGTTTTGGTTGTTTCTTCCAACAATGAACACAAAATCATGATTATGGAAGAACTTAAGAAGCTAGGTAAGGTCCGAATCAGTTTGGCCGGCAGAGATGAAAACTCATTGGAGCCACTGTTTCGCTTTGCAGCTCGTGCTATCCGTGATTTCAGGTATCTTCCTGCTATTGCAGACTTTGTGGTCTGCGCTATTGAAATGTATGGACCTCTCATTGAAAAGTCAGCTGTGTTGGAGTCAAGAATGAAAGAAATTAGAACCGTTCTGGCTTCAGAGATTGAGGTCGCTAAAGATGCTCAGCGCATAGAGGGCATGTTGGAGCTTTTAGTCAGCAGTTGAATATAACTATAGACTAGAATTGAATCAGTAATTAACGATCAGCTTGAGTTAGCGAATTCATTTACCATTGAACATGTTCATGGATCGTTCATGGATCGGTCCATTGAATTTTTCGTTCAATGAAGGTTGTTACCCTGCGTATGATTCCAGCAAATTAGCGAACTGCCCGCAAAAAAAAAGAACCTTCAGAAAAAATATCGTCAAATTCAAGTCTCAAAATTCCTAGTCTAGCGAATTTTTTAATGAAATCGCGCTAAGTACGAGTCATGTCCATGATGATGAGAAGACTCCATAAAGGTGTGTCACGACATATGACAGGGCTTTGCCTACGTCAGTTGTCGAAACCCACCTGCAGTATTTCTCAGCGACGTTACTCGCTGAGCGCAACTGGATCGGTAGAACAGATTGAAGTAAAAGAAGCTGAACAGAAAAAAGAAGAACCTGAACGGAAAATGGAAGAACTTGTGGCCAGCGAAGGCGAAGCGGTTCCATGGTATATGAGATCTAACGAAGATACGACCCAACTTAATCCTGCGCTCACTGAGCCTATTCCTGATACCCCAGAAAACTCCCCAGAATGCCTGAAGGTTTTCGTTGAACACATGGTTAGAGAGCTTGGTTTTACCGACGTAACTTTTATTGACTTGAGACACAGGTCCCCCGTTACCATCTGGGGATCTGATGCTATACTGGTGCTTGCTACTGGTAATACGGACCGGCATATTGGACGTGGTACCAACAGTCTCATGACATATATCAAGAAGACATTTTCTGTCGTCCCATCTCAGGAGGGCATCCAAACCAGTGGGTTCCTTAAAGTACATCAGCGACGCTTGAAAAAGAAGGCAAAGAAAATGGCGAATTCAGATGAAACCTTTGATTATGCTTTAGAAGCAACGAGGTTTGCGAATAATTGGGTTGTCTTGGACACGAAGATGAACGGAATCACTATTCACTTACTCACTCCGGAGAAGCGTGCTGAACTGGACCTGGAATATATCTGGGCCGAAGACAGAAAGGCTTTGCGCGAAGCTCGAAAGTTAGCCGAAGAGGAACATGAACATGAAAATGAATTTGAAGACGAACATGAAAATGAGGAAAGCGACCTGGGATATTCTTCGAATGCCAGTAGTTACAGTCCTTTTGCTTCTGGTCAAATCCGCCAGTATCATATATCTAGACCGTTTTCTGCTTTATCTATGCACAATTTCGCCATGCCAAACACTATTCCTCCCCCAACCTCTACCTCCACTTCTTCTTCAGACTTTGTCAACTCAGCTCAGCCCACCCTTGAGCAGCTCCAGGTTTCATCATTTGCTGGAGATTATAAGCAAGCTGTTTCGATTGCACGCAATTCCTACTCTAACAACAACAACTCCGAGCATACCCAGCTCATCCTAAAAGCTCACATTAACCATCTCTCAAAAATTAGAAATACCCAAGAAGCGAGTACGTTGACCCGAAAAAGCGACGTTATTAAATCCTTCATTTCATCCTTCCCGTATCACACTACACAAGCAGACTGGCGTCTTCAATTAATATTCATGCAACATGCCCACACTTTGAACCACAACGAGTTTCCTTTAGAAGGATTGGAGGAGATTTTGATTCTTCAGCAAGCCTCGGGATTTCTTGTGGACATGTGGGATGTCGAGTTTATCGTCAACACTATTGTCAACTCGCAGCAATTTAGCGAGAAGCGAATGCTCAAGGCAAGTGATCTCAAATCCAAAATTATCTTTTCCATCTTGAAAAACTGCCTTCGTCCACAAGGCATCAACTTGTCGACAAACAACACTCTATATCTGATGCTCTACCG
>JAJMKT010000165.1:0-19228 GCA_030563985.1 Geotrichum restrictum
CTGTTCTTGGATCTTTTTGACACTGATTTTCCTGTTGATATCTCGAATTTGTTAGGATTTACTGTACTTCAAATTGTATAGAGATTTATACAAGTTCAACTTAACAGACCTCTACAGGCAAGTCGTCAAACAAATTCGGTCTCTGGTAATAACCGACTGCAAATGCCAGACTAGAATTGCATGGAGGTTCATGTCAAACCACTTTGTTCTGGACTTTCAAAGTATTGAAGATGATATTTGTTTTGATATATATAAATAATTTATGGTATTTATCTTCTAAGACGTCTTAATAATATAATAAAAAATAGTAGTTGATTTGATTTGATTTAATGGTTTTTTTTTTTTTTGGGAATGATTATCTGCCTGCCAATTATGGCTTCGTCATCCAGCTAGATCCACTAGGAGTAATGGTCTCAACTGTACTAGGAGCATTGTCACCAGTGTCATTGTTGTTCTGGCCTGTAGGCTGGAAAAGACCATCTGCAAAACTAGGGAGGTTCTTTGAGATACTGGAGGTATCCATGTTCTTTCCAGCAACTGCGGGAGCAATAATGAGAATCAGGAAAAGAAGGAACATTCCAAAGTAAAGAGTAGCATACTTGCGAACCATACGCTTACGTAGCTTGTTCTGTTTCAGCGAGAAAATAGGAGGTCTGATCTGCTTAGAAGGTCTAAGCCAAAACAGAAGCATTGAATGCCAACGATCAATCATGGGAAAGCACAAGAAAGGAAGCTGAATAAATAGCAGCCAGTGACCCAAAGCGAAATCGGCAGCAAAATGAGAAGACTCCACAACTTTGCAAACAAACTCACGCAAAGGCTGGGTCATAGTCATCCAACCAAGACCGGCAGAATACCACTTACCAGACCACCAAGCACGGTTAGAGTTATCATGCTTGAACTCACGAGTAAGAAGGAAGCAAGTCATAAGCTTCAATAACAAACGCTGAATAGAGTAGCAAGTAATAACTCCGAGCAAAGCCGAAGTACCGTCCCAGCCTTGAAGCAGCCACATAACCTCAGCAAAAACAATGTAAATAACGACGGAAATACCGTGGGCGATACCAGCCATGACTGAAGAAGTTCTCTTGCAGCAAACACCAAGCAAAGGACCAGCACAACAAGAAATAAAGGCAAGAACCATCAAGGCACCAGCGTTAATGACAATGGGAGCAAGCGTGCAAATAATTACACGCAAAACAGAGTTCACAGCGGTCACGTCCTTCACACCATTCTGGGCGTTAATAAAAGTGTAGGGAACAAACGAAGCAGCAGCAACAAACACAGGAATAAGAATCTCAGTCAGGAATAAGTTGGTAAATGGAGCACGCGCAACGTCACCGGCTCCCTTTTCAGAGACATCACCAGTGAGCTTTCTCTTGTAACCAGTAATTCGGGTTCTTGAGAGACGAGTGTAACCAATCCAAGAGTTTCTGTGCCATTTGTTGTTACCACGAGAGAGCCATCTAATGTAATCACGGTAATCAATAAAGAAATCGGTCCAGGCAAACTGATGGGGGTTATACAGAAACGGCGAGACAACCATAGCCAGCAAAGTAATGTAGAACCACAACAGCGCAGCTTGCCACATTGAAATAGTAGCAAAAATGAGCATAAGGAACGATCTAGCACCAGAATAGATAGAATCACCAGCAAATCGAGAAAACAAAACACTGAAAGGGATACGAGCAGTAGCAACACCACGGCCAGTAGCGATATATCGGGCACCACCGAATCCAAGATCCATCAACATAGAATTAGCGTAAATTTGACACACAAACACCTCAAAGAAAGGCGAAAGAGATCCAAAATGACGAGAGAAACGGACAACAGCTCGCCACAGGCCACGACCAGTCAATTCTTGCACAACCAAAGGAATGAAAGATATGAAGAAGACAATGAAAATGGATAAAATGAATCGACGACACCAATCAAGAACGGGCTGCAGATTGTAGCATCCAACAGGAATATGAGCATCGGTAATTGGCTTATTCCTATCATAAGAGCAGATAATGGACTGACTAGTAAGAGCGCCAATATTAAGCAAAACAATCATGAAAAGCTGAACAGAAGTGATAATCATCAAGTTATTGACGTGGAAACCAGGATGCGCGTAAAAGAACGAAAGGAAACGATCAAGAGGAAGTTGCGTACCAAGGTAGTAGTACTCACGAGACAAAATCTGTTCACCCATACCAGTACCAATCTTAGTGGTGAAATTGAGAATAGAGCCAAAACCCAAATCACGACCTTTACCACACTGGTAGTACTCACAATGCTTGATACGGCCACCACGAAGAATAGCAGTCATACCAGCATAAATATCCTCGTTAAGATGCAAACCCTTTTGAGCCTTAGATACACCACCACGAGTGGTCATAAAAATAGCATTCAGGAAATCCGGATGACCATAATGAAGCTTACCACCAATCTGAGCAAGCGTACGAGCGAATAGAGTACCGAACGTTTGTTCCTTACCAGCAGCGACATCACCAAGAATTCCAATGTTCTCAGAGAAAATGTATTCACGAGCACCAAGAATAGCAACAGGATGGGAAGCAGTGCGAGAAACACCAGAAATAGAAGTAGGCAAGGTAGGCAAGTAAGGGTTGACGTGTTCGACATTAAGCTCCTCAAATTCAGCAAGAACAGATCGGATCTTTAGACACTCCTCCAAATAGTTATCTTGATTGGCATCAACAAGCTGAATGTACTCACCACGGTAAAAGATAATGGCATGGTTCTGGTTATCAGACTTACCATCACCAAGAATGGGGTTACCAGACAGTTGAACACGGAACTTGGGACGACGGCGACCATTCTCCATAATTTCACAGTGACCATCAATAACAGCAGAGAAAATGCGGGGCTCCTCACCCTCACTGAGAGGAGGTTCTTCATCAAGGTAGGCAATCTGGAGATCGGGGTATGCTCTCAGCAAAAACTCGGTATTCTCCATCTCATCAGGCTTGAACTTTGTGAGACGTTGCATAGAAACAAGGAACTTAAACTTGCGACGAGCCATTCTTTCAAGCTCGCGTTCCAGCTTCTCAGTGTTTCCGCCAAACATTTGCACTACCTCAGGATTTTCAACACGATAAAGAAGCTTGATAGCACGCGAGTAGTTCATGAAACCAGAGACAGTACGGTAAAGAGTTTGAGATCGAAGAGAAGCCCAAATACGGGTACGAAGAGTGTACTCAGGAGCAGCAGACTTGAAACCAATGCAGTAGAACGGGAGATCATCGATTTTGCTCTTGATGCCATCTTTGTCAGATTCGCCATCCTTTTCCAAGTTGTCAGAAGACTCGTTCAAATTGTAAGACGAGGTCTCCTCAGCAAGAATCTTGGTATCTTTCACAAAACATTCCCACTCAACAGGATACAGCTGTTTGAGGTACTCAAGGACAGTAACACGAGAGAACTGGTCGTCCTCGCGAATAATTTCACGGAGAGACATCAAAATCTTTTCAGAGTAATGGGGAACAAAGACAGTAAAAGTGGGCATGTTATCCACAGGGAGAGGTTCAGGGATGGGAGTAGATAGAGATTGAGCAAAGAAAGAGATACGACGTTCAGCCTCGGAGTTATCAGGGAAAAACTTAGACTCAATGGAGTTATCGTCTTGAGAAACAAAGAAAGTAGGAGCACGAAGAGTGCGCTTACCTTCAACCTCGGAAGGAACCTGGTGGTACAGAAGTTTTTGAACATGGTCAATGGCAAGTAGATGTTCACGGTACATAGAGATAACAATGGCGTTCCAAATCTGGGAAATAAGAACCTTGGGCTTGTACTTGATTTCCATGTCAGTGGTGGCAAGGACCTTAGAGTAGATACGCTTGGGAAGACGGGCATAGATGTTTCTCCAAGGAGTAAGAATAGAGATACCGAGATAAAATGAGCGGGCCACAGAGAAAATGGAGTTTGTGATAATGTACCAAAGATAAGTATCCAAGAAGAAAAGAACCAAGTCAATGAAGTACATGAGGCCAAGAGTGATACGAGCTTGCTGACGACATAGAACATCACCAAAGTAAACTTCACCTATACATCTAGTCATAGTCATGGTTGACAAGTCTCTAATGGGATCACGGAAAGACAGGACCAAGAAAAAGTAGGACTCTACCAGTTTCGCAACAAAAACACAGAGCCAAAGACCGTAGGAAACCCACATGTCGTTACCTTCCAGTGAATGAAAGGAAGCAGTGAAAGTTTGAGAGGCAACATAACGTCTTGTATTTGTACCCAGGTAAGAAGTCAAAAGGCCACCAAGAGGCATGACTGCAAAAAACAGAAATGTGAAAACAGCAATGAAGAAACCAACAATGGAGACAACATGGGCCGACTTGGAGTAAGTTTCAATTCCAATATAGGCAAAAACATAGATGGGAGTAATGAGATTGATGACGAAAATGAGGAGGAGTAAAAAGAATCTTCGAGTAAGATGCTGAGCGCCAGCCCATTGGCGAGGAACAAAACACCATTCAGAAACAGTAGCAAGAAGTTGAAGGAAAGTGGCAACAAGACCACCAATAGCTGTGGATGCCCATCTGGTTGCTGCAAGCGGTTGGTTGTTTAATAACTGGGAGTAATGAGGAGTGTAAAGCGTAGGAGAGTTGAAGGCAACGTAAAACCAGTACATGGTGAGATGGATAATCCAAATACGGTTAAAGTTAACAGCCATATGAAACCAGGAACGGGTCTCAATGTAAGTTTTGAAGAAGACAGTATTCCAAGTCACTTCACCAAGCTTGGTCCAACGTTGGGGGCTGGGAATATCGACAAGACGAGTACCATCTTCAAAGACAATACGCTCGATTCCCTCAGGGTACCAGAAGAGCTGATTGACATCATCATATCCAATGACTTTGCCATGATCTTTTTCACGCTTGACAAATCTACCCTCAACGATTTCATAGACTTGGTCTCTGATAAATGTGTACAGGGGAGTGATAATGCGATTCAAGTAGTCGCCCTCTTCAACAGGCTCAGTACGAGCCTGGCATTCTGGTGACAGGAAATAGTCATCAGCGCACTTGTAAATGAAACACAGGCACTCTGGGGTAAATCTGACCTGGTTGGCTTCTCCCCAACAGCAGAGATACAGCGCAATTTGACGGGCGCGCTCTTGTTGAGACATTTGGTTCATGTGATTCTTCCATCTGAACTCAGCGGCCTCGAGGGAATTATCACCCTCAAGTTCTTCAAGTGTCTTTTGGGGATCGGCCTCAGGATTGGCCTTCTTGCTCTTCTTTCTCATCTTGCGAGTCTTCCTGTTTGTTTTACCAAGCTTCATGTTGCGGAAACCAATTTCATCGTCCAGATCAAGCTGGGCAGCAAAGTACCACTTCTTGTAATTAGCATTGTCACCTCCAATGTAATCAGCATGGAGAGAAAGCAAAGCCTGGTTGGGGGTCATTCTCGAAGCACGCGAATCTAACAGAATCATGAAATGATCATACATGTTACGCATAGAGTCTCTCTGGAAACCAAACTTGTCGGCAAGATCAATAAAAATGTCCTCAATCTCCTCCTTAGACAAGGGAATCTGATTTTCGGAAGTCCAAGCAGGATAAGGCTCACGAGAACGAGTGCCTGCAGGGCCGTTTTGATAGTCGAGGCCATAGATGGGAGTAGAAGCACCAGACGAACGATTGCCAGCATAAGACATTTGGGAAGAAGCAGTTGTGCGATAGGCTTGGCGAGAAGCAGCACTGGGTACATAGCCATCATCGCCCATAGCCTCCATGTTTGCTGACTGAGGCATATAGTTACTGCGGTCACCGTTGTTTCCGTAGTAATTCACGTCAGCGTTGCGGGCCATATCGGAGCGCATAGTAAAATCACTGAAAGTTTCCGAGCCCTCATCTGAATCCAGAACTTTTCCTTTGTTTGGTTGCTGATGATATTCGTCATATTGTTGCTGTTGCTGTTGCTGTTGAGAAGATGACGCATACGGGTCCGCAGGGCCTGCAGCATAAGCATCCTCTGGGTATCCATCGTCATCTGCGTAATGTTGGTTGCCTTGCTGCTGGGCTGTAGCCTGATGTTGAGCGTAGTAGGATTCGTCATCTCTGTAGTAGCCTTGACCTTCCTGTTCTTGGGGATGAGCATGTGCTTGAGCTTCATCGTAGTAGCCTTGCTGGGCTTGGCCTTGACTGTCATAGTTGTATCCGTTGTTGTCATAGGCCTGATTAGGGTTTTGTTGTTGGTTTGCGGCGTACTCGTCAGCATAATAGGAATCATGCTGATTGTTGTACTGGTCGTCCGCATAGGGCCGGTTGTAGTTATTAGACATCTTTTTGAGAAGTTAGCCAAGTTTACTAGAGAATTGAAAAAAAAAAAAAAAAGTTGATACTTACAGTGCCTTAAACCAGCGGTGCGCACACGGATAGATAGATTATTGGAAATAGGTGTTGTTGGCGCAGAATAGACGCAAGGTCATCAAACGAAAGGAGGGTGTGTCTGCTAAACGAAGGAAGCAAAAAGAAGAAGCGACGAAGGAAAATGAGTGTCAGAATTGGATGATTAGAAAAGTTGATGGTGAATGGTGATGGGAAGGAAGTGAGGTGTAAGAAGAAGAGAGAGAAGGAAGAAGAGTAATGAAAGGGAAATAAAAAGTGGAATTAAGAAGAGCCGACCGAAATCCAAAACATGGAAAAAAAAAAAAAAAAAAAAAAAAAAAAAAAATAGTCCTGGGTTTGAGACAATATTTTGAAAAATTTTAAGGACACATCGATGAACAGCTGTAGTAAGTTACTCGTAACTGCGCTGTTTTTATTTTTAGTTGGGTAAAAAGGAGGTAGGTTTAGAGTTTACAGCAAGAAAAATGGTTAGTTTATATGTGGTTAGCGGAGGTTAACACTGTAAACAGGGGTTCGTTCCTATCCACATATTGCCAGCAGAATGGCAGGAATAAGGCAGTTCAGCCAATCAAAATTCAGTATACTGTGTGCAGCAGCCAGCACTTGTGGCATTTAGGGTTGGCGCATTCATTGTCTTTAACACGTCGTATGTTTGATTGAAATTCAGGTTAGATTTCAGGTTAGATTTCAGGTTAGATAAGACACATTTTTCACATTTTTTCAAGCGAAAACCATAAAATTTGTGAGAATTTGTGAGAATTTGTGAGAAAAACAATGCACCCAGATAGATATCGTCTACAATTGTCTACTTTTTGTACGCAACAAAGGAGAGTGGTTTCCATGGATACCTCTGAATTTCTCTGAAATCGACTGCTGTTACAGCTGCTGTAGACTAAATAAAATTCATAAAATTCATACTGTATAAAATATGGATTTAAGAGTCGCCAAGTCAGGGCGGGCGGACAGTGGCGAGGGCCATAACTGACTCGTTACGCAGATCCAGACTCTTGGCTAGTTAACTGTTAACATGAAGCTTTGCTCAAGTCTCGCACAAGTCTTGCACAAGTCTTGCAGAACCAGGTGTCAGCCTGCGTTTGAACGTGTCGCTATCTCCCAATTGGGGGTTAACCAAACAAACACCAACCATGGCTGGCAAAGCCCTGCTGCTGGGCTATTAATTACGTATCAATTTCAATATTGCAGTTGTAACGGGCCCGCACATTGCAATTGCTAAAACTGATGAGCATGCAGTTTTCAGTACGTGTACGTGTAAAATATTCTAGTACGTAGACGTCGTCTAGTCTAGCTAGCTTACTCATTGTGTAGCCCTTGAAATTGGAATTTATAATATCTATTTCAGCGTGACGAATCGTTCTTAAGGGGTTGATTTTTTAGAAAGGAGAGGGTCAAGTTCTATGGATATTATGAGCTCAGGAGCAGAATCTCAGCAGATCTGGCTAGAGCTCGATAATTGTTAGCAATACATTGAATTCATACAGTATACTGGTAAGCACAGTAGTAATACATACTACAGCTGGTATACCTTAAGCCTTATAAGGAGCTCCAGCTCTAGCTAGCTAGATATATAGCTCTAGAGAGAAAATGTCTCATGATCAGATAGCAATATTCATCAATCTTACCCTGTCGACACAAAAACTACTGTAGCAGTATACGTCAGCATTGAAATGTTCTATTTATAGTCTATTTACAGTCTATTTGAGAATTCGAATCGTTTGAATTGGCCCAGACTAGCCCACATTTGGCTCTAGATTAGCTAGTCTGGGCCAATTGAAAATTCCTAGTCTATATTATGCTTAAGATAGGCTTAGGCTTAGCAATAGATGACAACAAAATGATCATCGTGAGACGTCGTGAGCGGTCTTAAGTGGCGGCTCGTTTAGGTATACCGGACAAACCTTATCAGGGCCGTCACAATATTAATTTGGATGAATTCGAGGTGAAATTGGTGAAATTGGTGAAATTGGTGAAATTGGTGAAACGGTTGGTAAAACAGCCAATCTATGATAAAGATTCTACTGTAGACTCTACGAGTCTACGTAGTCTTTAACCTTTACAACGTGTCAACTCTTTTAGTTAACGCCTTCATCATCCTCCAGTCGTAACTCGAGATCTTCTTCCCTTTAAGAATTCACAATTTAAACTTGTAACCACAAACCGCTAGACCTATATTTTTTATTCCATTCAACGATTCGCCAACTAGAGATGGTGCCTTTGTTTCCTTGAGGCTGTTGTTTCCTTGAGCTGTTGTTCCTTGAGCTGTTGGTCCTGTGCATTCATAGTGATGTATTGTATCAAAGTTGTTTCAATGAGAGACATAACTTCCGAGGCCTGGAGAAGCGACCGAGTGTTTACAGTCGGGCTCACACTTATCTATCGTATACATGTAATTAAAGATGTATTACAGAGTCTTGTATTGCTGGGCGTGGAATCCTGTCGTGGGAATCCTGTCGTGGGAATCCTGTCGTGGGAATCCTGCCAAACAACCCAAGCCTTTGATACCAGTCACCTAGGGCCTGAGTGCGAGGATGGTAAAATGATCCATATGATGGCGTTATACCGGTCGCTAAGGTTTTTACTGAGATCTCTATCTTTGAGCTTATTATTATTATATCTGCTTCATGTATCATGCGCAATATAACAACCAGGATATATCGCGTTGAAAAGGTCTAGATAACTCGCAAATGCCTGAATGCCTATATATTGCCTTGAATGCTAGATATCACGACTGCTAGAACTGGCTACCCGACCATAAATGCGCTGCCAGCTTTAAACCTTCCTTCCTCCATCGGTCCCTCTACGTTTCGTGATATCGCATTATATCAGTCTGTTTGTAGCGAGTCATTTGCATTGAATAAATTTTCACATTTTGACGTGCTGAAAAATCAAATGCATGCATTAATATTGTCCCCCCTCCTCCTTCTTTTTTTTCCTCTCTCTCCCTCTTTAAATCCCTTTTCCTCTTCACCATCGCTTTAACTTCCATATCCACCCCAGATTTTATCTCTCCCCTGGTAAACTCTCGCTTATCGAAGGGTGCGATACGATATTGCGATACCATATTTTGTACATTTGTTAACCCGTTCTGTCCACTTACTTTCGCTTACTCTTCACCCTTCATGACCGATTTTTAGAACTGTTTTGGCTTCCGTCACATCTCAACCTCAACATTAAAACACCGCAGCAACACCGCCACGTCCCGTCTATCTACAATGAGACTGACAACCAAATTCATATCCTCTAGGATTATCCTTCCATCGGAAACAGAGCTCTCGAGAAGCTGGATGTCGCCGCGTAATTCCGAAGAAGAGCTTCTGCTAGATTCCGTCTTATCTTCTCCCGATAGGACCTCCAGTAGCTCACATTCTAGTAATTTAACCCGCACCAGAGGAAGGTCCTTGGGATCATTCGACTATAATGAGAAACCTTTAGACGGTTTCAGCGCACCCTCATCTCCGCATGAACCTACCGCAAATGCTCAAGGTGTCTTAACAAATGGCTTCCATCAAGACCAACATCATTCCCTACCAACAACTCCAGTAACTAGCATAAGCCATTTCCCGCCTATTAATGACCATGACCCATATCAGCGGGACCTCAAAAGTAACGATGCCAACGAACACGCTTATTACACTCCCTACAAAATTAACACACCGCGCCGCAGGATAGACCACCTTATCACGCACACTCAACGGTTCGCTGTCTTGATCTGCAAGTCAAGATTCATTATCAAGCAAAATGTGACTATCCCTCTCTGGCTTACACTCCCGTTACCCATAATATTGGCCGGTATATTAAGCTACGTCATGTTTGCTGCGCTTTTGGGCAAGTCAGTATCTGGTGGTATCTTGCCCTCAGTGTCTAGGGGTCCCCCCGAAATCCGTGAAATTGCGGGAGGCATCGATAAACCGTTTGTGCTTGGTTGTATGGAACCCAAAGTGGATGAACCACGAGCAAATGCTGTGCTTGTGGTATTAGCTCGTAACAAGGAAATAGAAGGGGTAGTGCAATCCATGACCTCTCTAGAGCGTCATTTTAATCGGTGGTATCATTACCCATACGTGTTTCTTAATGATGAGCCATTCAACTCGACATTTAAAGAGGCTATTCGCAACGCAACCGACTCTGAGGTTAAATTTGGAACTATCGATGCCAAGACCTGGAACTTTCCAGAGTGGGCCGATGAAGAAGATATTGAAGAAGCTATTGCCCAACAGGGTGACCGCGCAATAATGTATGGAGGTATGGCGTCTTACCATCGTATGTGCCGGTTTTACAGCGGATCCTTCTTCAACCACCCACTACTAGCTGAGTACTCATGGTATTGGCGCGTCGAGCCCGAAGTAACTTACTTCTGCGACATAACGTATGACCCGTTCAAGTATATGGAAAAGCACAATAAGGTATACGGGTTTACTATCATTATTAAGGAGCTTGTGGAAACGGTGCCCAATCTTTTCAGACACACTGCGGCGTTCAAGCAGGAACATAATATCACATCCAAGGGTATGTGGGAGCTTTTTCTGAAAAAGCATGAAAACCCTGAGCTTGGCGACACGACCAAGGACTCCGGGTCAGTACGACGCAAGAAGAAAATCCAGCTTCAGGAAAGTCGTAAAGCTGGTAAGATTAAGGCCGAGAAGCTACAAGAGTCACTACCAGAGGAAGCTATAATTGGTGACCCCGAAGTCGCGAAAAACGGCAAAGGCAAAGTTGCAGCAGGCCGTGACCTGTTGCCATTGGAAGACAATGACCAGGTTCTTGATATCGAAAATTACGACTACTTTGCTAACGACATTCCCCCTTATTCCATAAATGGCGAAACTTACAATATGTGCCATTTCTGGAGTAATTTTGAAATTGCGCGGCTTGATTTTTTCAGATCAGACGAATATCGCAAGTACTTTGAAACTCTGGACCGAACTGGTGGGTTTTGGGCAGAGAGATGGGGTGACGCGCCTGTCCACTCGCTTGCCGCTGGTTTATTTTTGGCCCCTGAACAGGTCCACTACTTTAGAGATGTGGGCTACAGACACACTACTATCCAGCATTGCCCCGCAAACGCACCTGAGCGGCAACGACCCCATGTTCCGTTTATAAAGGACCCGACGGACAGGAAACAGATTGAGGAGGACGACTACTGGGCTAACTTTGATCCAGAAGTGACTAATGGCGTGGGGTGTCGCTGTCGTTGTGACACGGATGTAGTTGAAGTGGAGGGTAAAGATGGGTCCTGCTTGAGTGATTGGGTCGATCTGACTGGGGGATGGGTGTAGATGACAAGTATATACACTCGCGGTAGAAGACGACTATGAGGACGATGATGATGACAATAACAGCAGGATCAGCACCAATTCGAGATGAACACACACACCACCATGAAATTAGACTTTGTACCAATATTTTTCTTTCTCTTAACTATGATTATGGAGTGAGGTAACCACTAATACAATTAATACTATTATCTAGACCATACTGCTCAATGCTCACTGCTCACTGCTCAGTGATTACACCTGTCGTGACCTTATGTACAAATATAGGACTGCCAGTTTACAGTTAACGTTATCAATGAATTGAATTCTTAGAACAGAGCACTCAGCACACAGATATAGGAGCTTCTATTAGGAACTAATAGGAAGAGCCTGGAATACTGTTTCAGTGGGAAAGTACGTGCATACTGAATGTTAATGAATGTTTGAGCATGTCGCACACTGAATATCTGGGCCCTTTCATTCTTAGCTCTCTACACAGACTCCACAGTAGTCCATTGTTTACAGCAGTCTATGAGACTCCATCTAGTCGAGGCAAAGGCAATGAAGATGGTGGTGATGATGAAAACCGGTAACAACAGTCAATTGTCAACAACCCTTGACCATTTATTTACAAACGCCTGGTACAGTACAGTACGTAATTGCATGCACTCTTCCATACTGCGAAACCACCTTCATATATCTCATTAGAACCACAAAACTTAAGACAACCTACAACTAACTCCATGAGCCTGTCATAGCGCTGCTTTGTGAACCCGCTCAGAGTCTATTACGCCTTTGCTCGATAAAAATAATAATACTACAGTAATGATAATAATAAAATTATAACTATAATTACTGTACGCTAGTTCTAGGTCTCCCAAATCCCAAATTCCAAATCCCAAATCCCAAATCTCAAATCCCAAATTCCATCTCATATCAAATCAAATCAACTGCTCCTCCAAAAGATAAGTCCCCTATTTACCACATCTAGAACTATAGAATGCCAATTTACCCATGGCTTCAACTAGTGATCCATCAACTGCTTTGCTGAATGGCTTGAGCTTGCAAGGCGGTCGGGAAATACCCCTTTCACTTCAAAAGAGCCTTCTCCCCCCATCCGAACAGTCGCCTATTTCAAATGAACGCCCGACAGCTCCAAACCAAGACAAGGAGCCTAAAACATTAGCGGATGTTATCCCCTCTGCCGACTTTAGTGATGCCGACACTTTAGACACATGTGCACCGGAAACTATCGTCGACACCATCCCTTCGTCAGAGGGAGAGACGCAAAAGATCAGGCCGGTGCCGTTGCACCTTGCAAACTCCTCCTTTTTTCAAACATCAGAAACAAAAGTGCCATCCTCTCCACAGTTTAGAGTGAGAGTATCGCCATGGAATCAGCGGAATCGCAAAATGAAATCGTCGCCGAAACCTCATAAAGTACAGAGCAAAGTTCCTCGGGAAAAACGAAGACGAATAACTAACGACATGCAGCACGACTTGTATGCCTCTGTGGCCGCCTTGAAACAGTACGAAGACGGCTCGTTTCCCGTGAAGTCTCAATCTGTAAAACACAGCCCGCCGAAACTCAGTCCATCCAAGTTGAGTCCCTTGAAGCCAAGGCATAGCGATGAGGACAAACTGAGAGAGAACAGAGATGCCCCACCACATTCGC
Organism: Geotrichum restrictum; assembly: GCA_030563985.1. NCBI lineage: Eukaryota > Fungi > Ascomycota > Dipodascomycetes > Dipodascales > Dipodascaceae > Geotrichum > Geotrichum restrictum. The sequence goes on from JAJMKT010000165.1 coordinate 13,311, forward strand.
TTACGCTCTGGGGCTACTTGATGCTCGAACTAGCATCTCAAAAGAACGAGGTATTTACGGAAGAAAAAACGGAACAGCTTCTTAATTTTGCTCGGGTTCCGTTATACCTTGAGAGGGTCATTATATTTGGCACTTTGACATGTCTAGACTCGTTTTTACACTTCTTTACCATTCTTCCACTTCGATTTTTCTATGCTATTTACGTCTTGCTAAGAAATCTTGTGAAAGGGGTCAAGCAGCGCTTGCCCTCCTCCCGCAAAGCCGACATTATAAAAGGATTGATTTTTACTCTCACTTTAAGCCTGCTGCTACAGCTCGATACCAGCAAAATATATCACAACATTAGGGGCCAGTCAGCGATCAAGCTGTATGTCATGTTTAATGTGCTGGAAATTGCTGACAAGCTCTTTTCTGCTCTGGGGCAGGATATTTTAGAGTGCCTCTTTTCATACGAGACCCTGAATAGGAACTACAAGGACGAATTTGCACGCCGCTACTTCCAGCCCGTGGTTTTTGCGATTTTGGGAATTGTATACATCTATTTCCATTCTCTCGTCATTCTTTATCAAATCATTACATTGAACGTTGCTGTTAATTCATACTCTAATGCTCTGCTCACGCTGCTGCTAAGCAATCAGTTTGCAGAAATCAAGGCGGCAGTCTTTAAAAAATTTGAGCGCGAAAACCTGTTTCAATTGACTTGCGCTGATATTACGGAAAGATTTCAGCTTACTATTATGCTGTTCATTATTGGTATGCGGAATATAGTGGAAGTCAGCAATGCAGGACTCGTTCCGCGTTCTTGGTCTGGCTGGAATAGATGGCTTGGTGCCATGATGGGTCCAATGATAGTAGTCGTTGGCAGCGAAATCTGTGTCGACTGGCTCAAGCATGCCTATATTGCAAAATTCAATAATATTCGTCCAAAAGTTTACCGCAAATTCTTGGACGTCCTTGCCTACGACTACTCTGAGAATTCCTTTTCGGACGACATCATGACGAAACGAGTGGGAATCCCGATTTTCCCCATTGCTTCAGTATTCTTCCGCATGCTGCTACAGTCTTATTCAATGTTGGCAGAACATCGCTCACCTAGGGTAGCGCCGATCAAGGCTTCTTTCACCCCTACGCCTACATCTATTTTGCAAACTCCAAATGCTACAGCCGACATGGCAACTTCCACCACTCTTTTTCAACCCCCGAATTCGGCTCCCTTTCCGCTCAACATTTTGGACGAAATCATCACTACTGGGAGACTAGTAATAACACCCTACATTCCTACAATTTCAATCGACACTGACGCATTCTACCTAAATCTCTCGCTTGTATTAGTTTCCATTACGGTTTTTTTGTTACTTTTTGCACTCAAACTCATTTTGGGCCTTTTCCTGTTGCAGTATTCAACTCATCGAAGGGCTAAACTTATAAGTCGACCGCTGCCAGCAGCCGCAGCACCGCCGCCGCCACCCGCGGTTAAACTTCACCGCAGCTCACAGGCTGCACAATCGATGCCATCTAGAAGTCGTGCACAATCTCAATCGCAACCACAATCCAATACTCGGGCTATTACAGCGCCGGCTACTGCCATTGACGCCGACCTAGCCACTGGCTCTCACAAGCCAACGGCGGTAGTATCAGCGGTTCCAAGACATGGTTCGGTTGGTTCAACCAATCAAATAGCTCAATCAGGCTACTACGACGACTCAGACGAAAGCGATCATATCCCGGGTCCAATAAAAGGCGGCCAGGGACTTATAGAAATTCCCAAACATTTGCGTGAAAAGCTGTATTTCCCTGAAGAATCTGTGCCCCCTTTAAAAGGGAGAAAGTCCAATGTTAAAGAGTTTAGAGATTTGCTTTCTGTTCGTAGATTCAAGATGGCCGCGAAGCAGATATGGTGAAAGCTTGAAGCACTAAAAAAAAAAAAATTCAGAAAATTCGGAAAATTCAGAAGAGAATCAAAACCAAAAACCAAACATACAGTACACACAAATATAAAGCCATACGCAAATAATTTTATAATTCTACTGGTGTATCTTCCGAGTTGTACAGGAATGAAATCGCCAACTAAATTGCATAGGTGATACAACCCCAAGTATAATAAATTGGTATATAAGCTACTGTAGTTGAAAACGGAGACCATGCAACAGTAACTTTGATCGAGAAGATATGGAGAAGATCTTGAGAGACCCAATTGAATGTAACGCATTTTGTAATTACAAGAATATATAGTATACTACATGGCCATATACTATATAGCTACAGAATGTACATACAAATTGATACAATACTGTACATCAAATCAGAGATGTGTCCACAGTATCATCAGCAATAGGATCTCTGAAATCATCATTCTTAATCCAAAACAAAACCTTTCTCATAAAAGACCCCGATACACACCTTGGAGACCTCTCAAACAATCCCATAATAAACGCAAATGAAATCATAAAAACGTAAACATCGCCTAACCGACGCATACGAGGCGACAAGAGTAACCAATTTCTTTTACTACCATTCAAACCCCCTAAGTTAGCACCAGAAGCACCAGAAGCAGCAGCAGCAGCAGTAACAATGGTAGACCTCGCAAGCTTGCGTCTCCAAGCCGCCAAAACAGCTGTCCGAACAGTATACAACACCCAGTAATGTGTATCGCTATTCATACCACCACCACTCCGGTTACGATCCACAAATGCCCATAACCCGGCCACAAACCCAATTATTCTGAACCGGGATCGGGGTAGTAAAGTAGGGCTTAGGATTCGTTCGCTTAGTTCGAGGCCACTGTAGGCCGTGACGGTTGACATGACTAGAAATGTTGTTGTTCGCATAGTGTTGGAAAGGGCAGTAAGGAGGGTCTCGGCAGTTGATGGTAAATTGTGTTGTGATGTCAATTTTGATGTCAATTTTGGTTTTGATTTTGATTCTGATATTGATTCTGATTTTGGGTCTGACTTTGGGTCTGACTTTGACTGGGATTTGGAATGTGACTGTGGCTCGAGTACTTGTCGTCTTGATGGAGCTGCGGATGGAGATTTTTGAAGGTGAAGGTGAAGAGGAAGAGGATGATCTTGATCGAGAGGGCTAATGTTTGAGGTTCCAGGTCTTGACTCAAATTTAGTACCACTTTCGTCGTCGCTAATGGTAATGCTGTCATGGGCTGTAGTTTCAAACAATACCGAACCACTTTGCAAAGTCTGCGAATTCGAAGCTTGCAAATCTTGTTGACTTTCGGTTCCTCTTTCACTTTCACTTGCAATTATATCTTGCCTTCCATTATTTACTTCTTTCGCTTCCTTTGCTTCTTTCGCTTCCTTTGCTTCTTTCGCTTCCTTTACTTCTTTTTCTGCTTTTTTTGCTTCTGCTTCTGTTGTAGTCGCCCTCGCTTGGGCTCTCGATCTCGCCCTGTATCGACCACAAATCAAAACCACCGCTCGGGCCATATTCACTGCCAAAACATACTTACCCACCGTAGACATCCTTTTCAACGTTACATCTGTAAAGGCTTTGAAAGTGGATGGTTCGAGCGGATGCATAAGTGCTCCAATCGTCGTATCAATCTGGGGATGAGCGCGCAAAAGTATAGGCGCAACGGGTGCAAGGTAGGCAATATCAGCACTACTAGTGACGATGGTGGGTTTGTTTCCGCTACGGCTGTCGCTGTCGCTGCTACCGCCAATGCTATTGTTAAATTCGGGATACCCATGGGATGCAAGCTGAGCAATAATTGATATATACTGGCTTATATGGGTAGGCCACTGTATAATTTTGTGGTCGTCAGTACCACTACTACCACCGCTGCCACCAGTAATTGGAAAAAAGTCACCAGAAAGGGCTGTAAAAATTCGATTAAACCCTTCACTAGTGTTGCTGTACCGGTAATTGCTACTGCTGCCGGCGGCCGCCGCCGCCGCCGCTGCCGTCGTCACCACAGCTTCAACAGTATTATCATCATCAAGTTGGTCAAAAAAGAATCCATAAAACAAATTTGAGAACGCAAAAGGATAAAGCGCCCATGATCCTAACCACCACGGCCATCCTTCCTTCGAATTCGCAAGGTGGTGGTGGTGGTGCACATGATGAACTTCTTTTCCCTTCGAAGAAGAAGATGTAGAAAAAAAATAGTCACGCTCCTGCTGCTCCTGCTGCTGTTGCAATTGCTGCTGCTGTTTGTCGCAGAGATAATTATACCCCATTTCAAGTCCCCGAACGGCTACATACACGGCAACAACGTCGCGCGCACCACCCTCAACCGGAAAGTATCTGAAAAAGGAGCCCCCTACGAGTCCAGCCACGACTGCAAATGCCGAGTTCGAGCAGATACTGCTTAGTGGAGCTAGTGATTGTAAAAACTGTCGGTTGGCTTGGAATTCTGGGTCGACTTGAGACTGGCCAACAACAACATTGATGCCTGTATTAGTATTGTCACTGTTGTTATTGTTAATATTGTTATTGCTGGTGTTGTTGACTAAGTCGGTAATGAACAACAAATACTCTTTCAGTTGCGTCAACAGCCTGTACGTCAGTTTATACGAGAGCGAGATTCCAGCTACCGAAAATGAAACCATGCCCGCGTTTTTGTCAATCAGCGACAACGAGGCAAGTGTAGTAGACAAGAGCCAGACACCAGCAGCGGCACCACGTATCGTACCATGCTGCCGCGCGTTGCCGTTGCCGTTGCCGTTGCCACTTCTGCTGCTTCGTTTTTGGGCAGCAGTCGCCACTTGTAATAATATGCGACGTCCATTTTTGATTGCCAAAATCAAACAATAAGTCTTGATCAAAAATCTCGTGTTTGATCTCACTATCCGTGGGACCGAGTGTCGAACTGGTTCACGGCCGCAGGACGTCTTAGTTCCAGCTGTTCCAGTTCCAGTTCCAGTCCCAGTCTCAGTCCCAGATCCTAACCCAGGACTTGAAAGCGACGCATATGTGAGCATATCATCCATCAAGGCCGAGTCGACCAGTTTCGGGTTCGGTAGGAGCACCCGCCGAGTTATGCTTGAATTCTCCTCCTGCAGGCTCCCGTCGGCCTTGAGCTCAATATTGAACCATGTGAGAACTTTTTGATATTCTTCTTTGGATAGAAGTAAGCTTATGCCTTGTGCTACTGACGTTTCAAGGGTCTTGGCCACTATGTTGCTGGAATTGGTGTCGCTCATGGTCCAGATATCCAGACATGCAAAATTCCCATATAAATTTGTAATTGTGTATTGTTAATTACTGAGATATTAGAATGGATTTTGTTGAGAATTAAGAAAGAAACGAAAGTACTCGAGAGCAATCGATATCGATATAGTGCGTGCTCGTGATTGGGATATATATATCTCCATGGCAGATATTAATTTTTGTGGGGAAGGAGAAGGTTTGCACCCACAAGTTTCCAGGATCTGCCATGACTCTCCGCCAAAAGGAAAAGGACCAGTAAGTTCATCAACTATTCGGCTGAGCAGCAGACCTTAATTATGGTCTTCTTCTTCTTCTTTTGCTTGTGACTTGACTGCAAGCTAGCTATAGTTCGAGTACGGTAATTACCAAAGAAAAATGATTTGTAGAAATACACATCTCTCACATTGTTTGTTCAGTTATGCCGTTAGGATATGCCGAGTAAATTCAAATCTCTCGACCCGAGCCTCTAAGAAGGTTTGGATTACAGTACAGTACTGTAATATTAATTTTTTATTTATTTCACAAGTAACTCACTAAACACATTATAATTTGACATCTCTCAGGCCTCGTACTGTACACTCGAAGTTAACAATTATTCGTACAGCAGCTTCAAGAAACCACCACATTATTACTAGAAACATGGGATTTTGCCGCTACAGATCTATTTAGCAGACTCGCATGTTACCAGCATTTACCGGTTGTTTCGCCGTCGCCGCCACTTTGCAGAACGCCAAACCTCAGCAATATCCAAT
>JAJMKT010000165.1:19328-44709 GCA_030563985.1 Geotrichum restrictum
GATAGTCTTTTTTTTTTTTCTTTTCTTTTCTTTCCATATATTATAGAAACTGAACGACATCAAGACACAAGACAAGACTTCTCAAAATTTACGGGTTGCTGTCGAAAGCGGCGGGTGTCATGGGTACTAGTATGTCCTTGGGTTGGAAAACCCGAGCAAAATCAATGCCGCTGAAGTCGACTCGATTTTTGACCGTGACGACGCTCAGTTTGTAATCGACGGCACTTCTCTCGAAATTTTGAGAGACTCTACTATTGACTATACAACAGAGCTTATTGGCAGCCAGTTCAAAGTCGCCAATAGCCCATACGCAACATCAAGCTGCGGGTGTGGATCGAGTTTCGATTTTGATCCTAGTGCAGCTCCAAAGTAATGACTGTGTTTTTTGATGATTTGTTGACTTGGTGATTCTAGTATTGCTCAATAAGTCGCTCCAGTAAACTCCAAAGGTTCTTTCCATTGTTGTCTGCCCATGTGCCTTCCCTAAATATCTTGATTTTTCCCTTGGAAGTCAAAATCAGTCCGCTGCAGTTTATCCGGCCAAGTTGGAGCTTGTTAAATGAAATCGCCGTCGTCTTTTCCAAATGATCAATCACCACTTTTGACACACTCTCCCTGTATATGTAAATAGTTAGTTTTCAGTAAAACCTTAATCATGCATTGTTTTTGTTTTTTCACTCACCCATTAGCAAGGTATGCTGGAAGATCTTGTCCAGACACTGCAATTACAATCTCTCTCAGCTTTTTCGAGTATGAATCCTGAACCCCAAACCAAAGCTCAGAGTCCGTTCCAAATCCAGAGGCCCTCGAAGACGCCTTGAGATATCTATCATACTCCTTAAGTATTACCCTTTGATCCATCTCAAAGGGCACCAGTGCTGTGTCAAATTGTTTGGCGATCCAATACCGACACACGTCCAAAACCTCCGGCGCCGCATTGGCTATAACCACCACCGACTTTAGCAAAATATCACGCTGGTCTTTTAGGTGATGTCGCGTTACGATGCACAGCCTGTGCAACGACCTATTATATCGAATGAAAATCATGTCCAGCGTGTATGTCACGTCGGCCGAGAGCCCAGGGCATTTATCTGTGACATTACCCCAATGTTTCCATTTCAGCTCTACCGGGATGTCGGAATTACTTGAAGTATGGAGATCCCGACGACGGCCGCGTTTGCTGCTGTTGCTGAGAGTGTCCTCCTCAGCAGCTTCACTGACGCGTTCAAGGTACTGGGTTAACGTGGCTTTGTAGGCAGAAATGTTGGAGGTGGAAAACCCATGCAACCGAGGACCGGAAAACATGGTAAATGACGCATTATAGAAAAAATCGTCTCTCACATCCATTGCCTTGTGGAGATAGCTATTTGCTGAACATACAAGAGGTTGATGTTGAGATTGAAATATACAAAAGTATCAAACTAGTTCTGGCTTGTTTACTATTTGAAAGGGTAAGGGTGTACGGCTGAAACAATGTTTTGGAGATGTTCATTGATTTGAACCATGAATTTCAAGCAGGCTCAAACGCCAGTTTTAATGAGATAGCTAACTGATCATGATAGAAATAATATTAAAGAAGATGGCTGATAATTCAATGGAATATGTACTTTTGAAAAAAGAAAAAAAATGCTAGCTATTTGCTCAGAAGACACCTCAATATCAAAGGTGTAGACGAGAGTTATAAGGAATCAATCATATCCAAAAAAGACAAAAAGGCACATTCATAATCATAAGCAAAAAAGAAGGAAAAGAAAAAAGAGGAAAAAAGGGACATTGGTATCATCATGGTTAGTTTTTTTTTTTTTTTTCTTTTTGGGTTTTAAAGTCTTGTGTGGTTAATGTCGATTCCGTTCTCTTCGTTTGAGAAACGGACTGGGCATGTCCTCTCCATGAATATTTTCGTTCCAAATTTCTTGTTGCTGCTGGTGCGGGTGCGGGTGCAGATGCTGCTGCTGATGTCGGTGATGATGATGAGGAGGCATAGTAGCATGTTTATTTTCCCTTTGCCCTTCAACTGCCCGGCGAACAATTACAGCCCGTGTAGTCTCTACTCCCTTATTACCCATTACTCTGGCCATGACAGGTTTCGGTGGACTGCCATTATTGTTGTCGTTCATCATCACCACCGACGACGACGACGACGACGTATTTGACCCGTAAAAAGCCTGGAAATGAGGTGCTTGCCGCTCTCGTGGTGTGCCTCGTGGTGACGAAGACGTCGATACTGGATCTTTGGAAGCGCTGTTGCTACTGGTATTGCTCGATTTCGCAGACCCAAATTGGTTGTTGTCATCAATTTCATAGCACCCGTTCAACGAGTAGTCGGAAGACGCTGAAGAGGATTGTGATGATTGAGATGAAAATGTAGAAACAGAGGCAATAGAGCTGGATGCAGAGTCATCACCGGAATATCGCAAGTTTTTTCCGCCGCTGCTGCTAATAATCGTAGTATGAGAAAAATGCGGGTTGTGGTCAAATGAGTCTTTAGATGGCTTACCTGGATAACCCAGGTTATTTTTCAAGGTACTGTTGTTGTTATTGTTATTGTTGTTGTTGTTGTTGTTGTTAGATTGGACTGGCCGCTTGGGAACAAGAACGCGTTTAGGCGAATTTGCTGTGTTGAACATGGGAGGCTCGATTTCATCAAAAAACTGAGATTTTATGGGAGATGTTCTCGAGCTGACAGGCGACGAACTCTGGTCCCGAATTGTGCGAGGGCCTTTTACATTACGTGCGAGACCCGTAGGTGTGCTTTGTCCAGATGAGATGCTTACGTCTGACGACGAGATTGCATTGCTGGGCGTTTTGATGAACGGTGAGGGCTGTCCATACTTTCCAGGAGAACTCGCTTGCAGCGGTTGCTGCCAGCTATGATTACTTGGTGCTGGAGATGCACGGCCTGGGCTTCGATTCCGTGTGTTGATGGACTGTTCTTGCAAAATAGCACTAACTCGTCGCTCAACTTCTTGATCTAGTTGGAGCTTGACTCCATCACTAAGCTGTTGCAACATTTCTACATGCTGTTTCTCTTGCTTCTCTTGCTTCTCTTGAAATTGACTCATCATATCTTTTCTTTCTTTCAGCAGCTTGTTTTGCAGTTCTTGAATTTTTCTTTTAGCTTCTTCGACCTCGCGTTCTTTCCGGCACAGCTTCATAATGTCAAGACGAAGTAACGTAGAAGTCGTGGGCCGCTGCAGATAGTTCATATTGAGACATGCTGCTATTGTTTTGCTCAGTGTTGGGGAATATACCGATGGTAGCGGAGGATACGTTCCTTCTCGTATTCTCTGAGACAATTGCAAGTGGGTCTTGGCCTGGAATGGTGGATGCCTTGCACATAGCTCATATATTACACACCCCAGGCTCCATATATCACTTTGTGGCGTGAATGGTTTGTCTAAAAGAACTTCAGGACTCATGTAATAGGGTGTGCCAACATAGGTATTTGCCATGAAATGGTCATGATCAAGTATCTTTGCAAGGCCAAAGTCGCCCAGCTTGACAGATTGGTACTGGTCCAAAAACACGTTGTCAGGTTTTATGTCACGATGTAGAATCACTGTTGCTGGCTGTGGAGGATTCAAAGAGTCATTAGAATTGAACAATTCACCTGGAGGTGGAGGGTCACTGTTGTAATGGCAGCGGTACAATGCCAATGCCATCTGAGTGAACACAGACCAAACAGTACTTTCAGGCACATAATCTCCCTTTGCTTTTATTATTCCAGCCAAGTCTCCTCCTCCACAGTATTCCATGTATAGGTGGACAGCGTGCTCTTTGGCTACGTGCTCATGATGGTAGTATTGAACGATATTTGGATGCACCAGAGACTTTAATATTCGAAACTCTGCAATAAGTTGATTCTTCTCTTTCTGATTCATGGACTTGTAAGAGATTTCCTTTCGCACCAGAATCTAGCAAAAGCTCGACGTTAGTAAAAGCTTTCAACATCTCGCTAAAGTAATATTGCATTGAATGAAGCAATTTGTGTTTCTTTGTTACATACCTTACCGTCTGAAATCCTTCGGACCTTTCTAATTTGGCCAAAAGAGCCTCGCCCAATAAGGTCCAAAGGTTCATACTCTGAGGACATACTCGGATAATTATGGGCTCATATAGTCGAAGTCTTTTGAGAATAGGGAATTGAGAACAAAAAGATGAGAGAGATCAGTGCCTGATATTGAATTGTCTTTTTTGTTTTGATTCGACCGCTTTAGGAAACACTCCGTTCCTCTGTTGTTTATCTTTGGTTTCCACAGTAATTTCCTTGCCCTGTATGACTAAATTGTGCGCGCGAGTGCGAGTACGCGCGTTCGCGTTTTAACGATATTCTACCTTCAGGTTCTCAGGCATTTGCAGTTCATTCACAGTTCACACTGGACTTCAGACTGAACTTCACACTGGACTTCAGACTGAACTTCACACTGGACTTCAGACTGAACTTCACACCGAACTTCACAGTGCGTGAACTATGTGTTGGATGTTTAAATATAATACGATACAGTTCAAATATCAAGGCACTCAAATGAACGGCAGATTAGACTCTACTAGTACAGCTGTATCTATATATCTAATCAATACTACGTAGAGCTCGGAAGACCGGACACAGTATAGACGCTATTTGTTACGCAGTAGAGCTTAGGCAGAGCTCAATGAAATAAAGTTTTACCGTTCATCTATTAAAAAAGCTTACTTGGAGTGCTACTCAAAGTTAGTAAAATACACACTCGGCATATTTTTCAGAATCGCTCAACATACCATGAGAGTCACAAACTCGTTATAATCAATCTGACCATCACCGTCTGACACAATGTTAGTAACAATACAAATTGAAAGCATACTGGCCACTTACTGGCATCAGCCTCAGTGATCATGGCGTTAATCTCCTCTTCGTTGAGCTTTTCACCAATAGAAGTCATGACGTGTCTCAACTCTGCAGCGGAAATGAATCCATTTCCGTCTCTGTCGAAAACTCTGAAAGCTTCTCGGATTTCCTCTTCAGAGTCTGTGTCCTTCATCTTACGAGCCATCATGGTAAGAAATTCTGGAATATGTTAGCGAGATATGAAAAAAAAAAAGCACTCATGAGTTTATAGTCTTACCGGGGAAGTCGATTGTTCCACTGTTGTCAGTATCAACCTCGTTGATCATATCAGCCAGCTCGCTCTCAGAAGGGTTTTGTCCCAGACTTCTCATGACAACACCCAGCTCCTTGGTGGTGATTTGTCCTATTATCGAGTTAGACTTTGTAATACAATAAACAATACCCTCCAACAATCTGTTGGAGCTTCATACCATCAGCATCTTTGTCAAACAGAGAGAAGGCCTCCTTAATAGCAGAACTTTGAGCTTCAGTGAGTTGATCAGCCTGTGATGGTTAGCCATGTAATTGAGGACACGCAGTATGATTTTGCAACATGTCTAGAGCTCAATATTAAAGCACAGATTGAAAACCAGGCACAAGACGAGAGCTTGAATCGTCAAACGTCATGGTGCACCGTATGTAAGATCAGTATTAATGCTCAGAATGCTCACCATTATGAAATTGTTGGGTTTAAAAATGTAAAGGAATGAGAATAAAAATGAAGAAGAACGGCAGAGAGACAGGTAATTATATTTATTATTGTAAAAAAAAAGAATTAAAAGGAATCGTCTGAAACGCAAAAAAGGAGACGAAACCTATCTCATATGCACCAGCACAGTCAGGGCTACGCCGGGAATATTATGTTTTTTTACTCACCACTCGGTGACCACTGAGTGACCACTGAGGGGATTGTGCGATCAGGGCTGTACCCGAAACCAAGCGAAGCAATATTTGAGAATTCAGTACCGAGTCAAGGCTTTCGACATTTGAACACCCTGAAGCTCTTGAACCACGATTAATAGGAGTGGCTAAAGTAGTAGCTTATACAGTACAGCTGCAGATAGATCACAGTAAACTTCACGGCATAATATTACTGACGTGACTTGCGTAGTCTAGACTTTATTTTTTTCATACAGCTGTATTCATTAATCACGGCTCCTCATAGGGAGCCATCTTCTATGAACTATGTCTGTAACTCTGGACGACTTAAGTAGAGACGTCAAATCAAAATCATCCAACGATAACTCCGGAGCCTCCACGTAAGAGATAACTAACGTTTTCTTAACTCCTCCCACAACTCTACCCACACTAGAAACCCACCACCATTCAGGGGCAAGAGCCTTGTTCTTAGCTTCATCCGCGTACGTAGGCATGACGATAACAGCAAACTCAGCGTGCGAGAATGGAGGCCCACGCTTGTACAACAAGAAGTCAGTTCCAAATTTAACTCCGGACTTGACACACCATCCCTTGGATCTAAAGTGATGGTACGCAACGTAATGATGAAGGAATTGCGCCATGTCGGCACGACCTAATTTCCGAAACAAGACAGCTCCTTTCAAAACAGCTCCACTATCGTCACAAACTTCCAACGCACCTAGCGCTTCCGAGAGAAACAAAGCCTCAGCAGGCATTAATTGCATATACTCCTGCTGAACTAACTCCCCTTGATCATTCACAATATTAGCATCCTCCAACCGCATTCCAGTTCTCATTTTTTCGATGTTGACTTTCACAGAATCAGAAGGACGGACAGGAGCAAGATCAACAGGAAAATCATGAACAACTTCCCCCTTTTCCATCTTCTTGACCTTTTCCAACTCTTGCTCTTCTACTCTTGCTCGCTCTTCCTTGAACTTTTTACGTTCCTGGCGACGAACCATAGTAACCTCCTCAGAGGTTAAAGGAAGCTTGTCAGAACCTTCCAAGTTCAAACGGCGAGACGTGCGAGTAAACCAGGAAGGTTCACTGCGACTTAAATTTCCCTTTCCAAAGAATCCCATGGTCCATAATATATCCTGGTCCCGTGGGTTGAGCACCTTAACTGTATCGCAGTCACCAAAAGACTGAATATCAGCTCGGCACCTGATGGCCTTGATCTCAGGAGGAAAAAAGTAATCCGCAATATAGATTATCCATGATAGCGGATTGTGTGGTATTAGAGGAGGTAGTACCTGAACTCTTACCGGTAAAGGATGACGATAAAGTGCATTAAAATTTGGCCGTTTCGTAGACCGCGTAGTCATTATCACCTGAAACTCTTGTTAGAAATAGCCCCAAAGTAAAAAACAATGCTTAAAAGATCGTTCAACTTTATCAGATACCGTTATAGTCTTTAAAATTTGTACCTCCATAGGCGGTCCGTGGACTTCTCCCCAGACCAAGTCAGCAACAAAATAGTTATCATCATAAAAGTGAACGACTCTTTAATGCACATAGAAATCATGTACTTACTTCATTGCAACAGCCTCAGGGCTTTTAACTCTCTGTTTTGAGAATGATTGAAAAATTGATGAAGAAAAAAAAAGATTTTCAAAATTTTCAAGTTTTTTTATAGCATCTGTGGTGGAAGGTTGGAGACCATGATATTTTAGAGTCTGTTGGGTATATGTAGTACTGAAGAAGCCCTGATCTTACCCTACAATGGGGTTAACTACGGGTAGACATTTACAATATTTCTATTTGCACATTTTCTGTTGTCTACAGTATAGGCTAATTGAAAGTGCTTGAACAAGTCGAGCAAGTCGAGCAGGTTGAACGACACCTAGGCCTTAATCGCTTGAATTCAGGTCTCCTGGTCAAGAACTGTTAGGAAGTGACCCTAGACACGTAAGGACTAACAAAACCCTCTCTGAAATTGTGGAGGGTTCCAAAGGAATGGCTCAATTTGCCAATCTGCTCTTAGATATTAATTCTTGTATCAATTAGCCATGATATTTACAACCAAATAGACTTTGGTTTTTTTAAATAACTGATAGGCTTCGTTCAGACCCGAGATCACATATCTTTAGGCATAGTAGTTGCATTAATTCGCTTTAATACTTACCTGTAAACCATGGTATACACGCATTAATCTTGGGGGGAAAGGAGTACACACTCAATTCAAGGAAACGACTGATAACCCCAGGAAATGCTAATTATATTAGCTTAAGAGCTCGTTGTCAGGCCCCAGCCAGACTCAGAACAACCAGAATCTGCGCAACCCCAGTTTTCCGTAAAGCCCACCACGTACATAGCTCTAATAAATATTTCAGTCAAATAGAATCAAAGGTCAAATATAGAGATCTCCTGACATGACGTGAGATGTCGACTACATCATGTAGTCTATAGTAGTCTTTGTAGCAGGTATGAATTACCATGTATACCATTACAGTACGGCGTTACTTACTTGATTCATCATAACGGGCCACAGCAAATTTCGAATTTCGCATAGCCGAGGCTCTAGACTAAATTGTTTCTTTAGTATTCCACCCGTCATAACTTGGAAATTGTTGTCAGTGCGCAATAGCAAGGTTAAATTTGGGAAATTCATGTTTGTGAACACGCTACATAATAAACTTTGTCATTTTGATTGGGGTTGCGTTATGAACTGGCCTTGTGCCCATCTTTGTTATTGTGTCGCGTATTGATTCCATATGTTCCTGCGACGAAATGAGTCCTATCTGGTCGGAAAGAAGAGAATATAAATAGAGAGCTATTTCCCTCTCAGACTAGTTTAATATTACATCTTTCATCACTTTATCAATTGAGTTTCGCAAACAACTTTAAACAACATCCTCTAAATTTATCAACTCCTACATCCCAATTTTATCACCTCTTATAAACATGTCTGACGGTACGTATTGTTCATGTATTTACGGTTTAACTACATTGCTAACTCTACTCTAGCCGGAAGAAAAGATTTCTCTACCAAGGTCTCTGAGGCCATCAAGCCCCAAGCCCAGAAGCCTGCCACCGAGAAGATCGGTGAGTCCATCACAAACGCTGCAGACAGAGTTGCTGGTGCCGTTCAGCCAGAATCCGAGAAGGGTGTTTTCCAGAAGGCTAGTGATGATACCAGAGCCGTAAAGGACAATTCTCAGGTTCAGGGCGAGAGCTTCCTGGAAACAGCCAAGAAGGAGGGAACTGTTCTTATTAACACTGCCAAGAACGCTGTCAACCATGCTGCAGAGTACATTGCTGGTCAGACCAAACCTGCTGCTACCACGCACACCACCGGTACCACGCACACCGGTACCACGCACACTGCTACCACGCACACAGTTCCCGTTACATCAACTCCAGCTACACACACCACTACCACCATCCCCAAGTAAAGGCTTCTTTATTTATTTAGACAATTGTGTCTAGAATTACAATAGTGTGTAATAATTTATACGATCATAAACTTACTCTTTTGCCGAAATAGCGAATTAAAGACTAAATTAATGCTGCTGGTCATTTATTAATTTCTGCGAGGACTCTTCTAGGCTACTCATAGTAAATAGACCAGTTAGTGCTGTGATTATATGTGCCAAACGTAGGAAGAAGATTACTCATTTCGTTTTTATCTCCAACTCAAGAGAGCGACCAAGGAAATCATTTACCGTGGGTAGTGTCAATGCTGATTTTACAATTTTTCTTTATATATACCGGTATATCTACAATTACGGAAAATAAGCTACCGGTCGGTATAATATAGGCTATTGCCTTAATGACACGAGGAATCAAGGCAGGAATATAGACTACTACTGTATCTGTGATTGCCTAAGACTCATTGTCAAGCTTCTGGGTGCTTCTTGGACGGAATCCACAGAGAGATAAAATCGAATTGATTTAGGATTGAAAACATTCTTCATAGCTCTGGCAATGCCTCTGTACTGGTCTGTAGTACTGTACGTAGAGGCGATAATAATTCAGTCTACTCCTAAACAAATTTCAAGACACATGTGCACAATTGTAAGCGCTCGACTGTGGCTTCCGTGGCTATGTACTAAAGTCTGTGGTATACTAGTACAACTTAGTTGCACTCAGTGAGAAGATCTGAGAACTGTACTTGTTGGTGCTTATAATAAAACGCAGCCAATTGATTTATATCATCGATATCCAGTTTGGGCACGCGTCACAAACCCATTTAAATTTTCTAATAT
Organism: Geotrichum restrictum; assembly: GCA_030563985.1. Taxonomy (NCBI): domain Eukaryota; kingdom Fungi; phylum Ascomycota; class Dipodascomycetes; order Dipodascales; family Dipodascaceae; genus Geotrichum; species Geotrichum restrictum. Next base: position 29,322 of record JAJMKT010000165.1, read on the forward strand.
TTCCTCATTTTCACGGGATAGACACGATTATATATAATAGCAGCAGAATGTGTACCTGGGGCAAGGGTTACTTTATTTGGAGAAAAGTAAACATTCCGCTTGTGAAAATAAACAAAAAAAAAAACACACATTCAAAACAAAATATATGGTCTCAAGCGCTGCTATCGACTATCATCATATCACAAAACTCATAATCTCGCAAACTCGCAAACTCGCAAACTCACAAACTCACAACTCTTCTCAGCTCTAGAGCTTTATATCTCACACACATACATAACTATGGCTAAATTGTACCCAGAGATTTCGGTGCCGCAGACAGTGTCGCCGTACAAACGTTCCGTAAGTATTTGGTCTGGGTCCATGGTCCTTCTTGAGATCGCTCTGCTCTGTTCCGCTCTACAGATATTTCCTATCCTTCCCTCTCTAGTCTTCTTTTATTCTTCTTCTTCTTCTTCTTCTTCTTCTTCTTTTAAGCTGCTACTATTTGCTAACGGTAGACTAGCCTTTCAAACATGTCGACTTATCACGACACGAATTCAATACCCGAAACCTCAAACTTCCATCCACGCCGTTCCCAAAACGGAGCACATCCAATAAGATGCTATTAGACGACACAAAAACGGCAGATTTTCCTCCTCCTTCCCCTTCGACCGATTTTTTTGGGGCGCAGATTAGAAAGATGAAGAGCGCACTTAAAAATCCATCCTCATCATTATCATCATCAACAGGCAATGGGTCATCGGCGTCAGCGATATCGGCACCACATATGTTCTCGTTCTCTGCTAAGGCTGCAGGACATGGACTGGGACCCAGCGCAAGTAAAAATAAAAACACAAGCACAAACGCAAGCGCTAATCGGTTAATGTCGCCTGTTCGAACTCCGGCCCCAGCTCCAACCATTCGGGAACCAGCGACTAGAGTCAGGTCTGCGATGGCATCAACATCTGCATCGGCATCTACTCCAGCAGGCGGTCACAATGATCGAACGACGCTGAATTCAGCCATGTCTACAGCATCATCAAGACGTGCCCGGTCTGGGACAATGAAGAGCTTGAACGCACGAAACAATATATGGAGCAGCGGCAGCGGCAGTAGAAGTCATAGTAATGCGACAATATCTGGATCAATTCCAACCACACAATCCTCCTTCTCTTCCTCATTATCAGCAACAGCATCAGCAGGTAGTGGTGGAGGAAGAGGAGGTAGTGGTACAGGCAGTAGTTTCATTTCAAATCGGGCTTTAGAACGGCAAGCCAAAAGCATCATCTCGGAATTAGGTGGTGCACATGCCACCAGCAACACCACTTCAGGTTCACAAAGGGTTCATAAACGAACATTCTCTGCCACACAATCGTCCGGGAGTCCTCCTTCTCCTCCTTTTGTGCCGACTTGGGTATCCGGTGGTCCAAAATCGCGAAATCGACAAAGAGATTATCAGAGCACTAGCACCAGTAGCAACGGCAGCAACGGCCACAACAGCGGCAACAATTCGAATATGGCGTATGATCCGCGGGTGCCCGCTAAGAAACGAAAAGTGGTTACGTTTCAGGATCACCCTAAGAGCGAGGATGAGGGGTGTGAAGAAGATGAAGGGGATGAGAAAGAGAGAGATGATGAGGAGGAGGAAGAGGAGGAGGATGATGATGATGATGATGAAGATGTGTTTTATAATGCGCAGGTTAGTGAGGAAGAAGAGATTCTGGAATCGAAACAAGCCTCTTTAAGGTCTAAACGAAAGGGTTTAGCAGCTGGAGATGCGTATACGAAACCGAAAACGAAAGCATCCATGAACATGAATACCCATTCTACTGTTACTCCTAGTGCTCACGACTTTGCAGCTTCTTCTTCGTCTATGCTTCTTGGCCTGGAATGCGAAATCAAGCAAATCCAATTAGACAATCTTCGCAAATTCAAGGAGTTGCAACAACAAATGCAGGTCCAGGCTAAACATATTCAAGATTTGCAGGCGGAAAATAAGGAGCTTCGAGCTGCTCTCAAATATCAAAGACTGAGATGATCTCTTTCTCTCTGTATTTTTTATCATGACTTTATTTATTTTTATTCATTTTTTGTAAGCTTAAATAAATCCTAAGCTTAAAGCGCTATTGTTGTACAGTAGGAAAACAAAATTTTGATTTTTAACAGCGAAATCGTTATTTTTTTGTAACGACAGCTAAAGCTAACTCTTATACAAGCGGAATGCGCTTTTTTATGTTGACCTTGACAATGTCAATGGCCGCCAGCGCGTCTTCCGCACTATCATGCTCACCAGTTTGAATCGTCCGGCCCAGATACGTATGGGCAAGACTTTTGAGCGAGTGTTTCCGCTTCTCATTGAATGTGGGGTACCGTATAGCCGTATCAACTACCCTAGTATGCAGCAGCCGTAACGCATTCAAATCGTTTTCGAGACCATGTCCGACAATGATGGTGGCATTTGAAATATACTCAAAGAGCAAATCTCTTGCTTTTTGGAACGAAATCGTAGGGTAGTGTACTCCGTCAAGATCCACGCCGTCGTCTAACGAGCTTACTCCACTGAATCTGGTGTTCAAATCAATCACTTCACCATATGGAAACACAGTTCGGTCCAGCACCGTTTTCCCTGTATCCCAATCTACTACTGTGACCCTGATGAGCTCTACTCCAAAATTAGTGTACCCCATTTCGCAGTCAATGCCAGCACTATACAAAAATTTAGACCCCCTTTTTTCTGGGGTAAATGCAAATGGGATAACGCTGCTCATATGATGTGCTTCGTGAAGTTTGTAAACATGCTGGATCGATTTAGAACAGCCTGACGACTCGTCCGCAGGTTGCGAACAGCATGGATAAATATTGGATCGTTTTCTTTGGATGTCTAGAGATTGTTAGCCAAAAAATGCCCCAAGCCTCGTAGTTTACAATTTTTCTCTCTTACAGTCATATTGTAGTCTGGCCCAGTGATAAAAGCACGTCGATTGTGCTTTTTTACTGCTGGGCATGAATTTTGCGTGACACCGTTCACAAGTCGCAATGAAATCGTCATCAATGGGCTTAGGAATGATAAGACCCACGACGTACTCATGTGATTCTAACACTTTATCAGGAATCAGCAACTCTTCTAATCCTTTCCGAAGCTGTTCCTTTAACTTTTCTTCCTTTGCTGTCTTTTCTTCTGCGGCCTTTTGCTGACCAGCTCTACCGAACTTGTCGTTCTTAATATCAACGACTAGCTTCCGAACTTTATTGGGGTAAATGATTTTGCTACTCGACTTTGCAATGTCGTACTCCAGCTTTATTGCAATTCGTTTAGGAAATCGTACTTTTTTGGCCTCAAGCTCTCGTACTATGACTTTAAGATAGCCTACTCGTTGTTGGAAAGGAGCTGGAGCAAAAGGAACAACTGCCATAGGAGTCAAAGTAGCAGCATCAACTCTTTCACCAACTGAAGACGAGGTGGTTGACTTGGGAGTTACTTTGCTTGATGCAGCGGCAGAAGGGAAGACGCGTGTTTGTACACGGCTATTCGCGGAAGGTGTAGATTGGTATTTTGACGACAACAATGCAGTCGCTGGTTTGGATAATGATGCTGGCCATAAGGATGCATTATGAGAGGGCCGTCGCAGAATTTCTGCTGGTTTTCTGGAAACTGGGATGGCTTTTGTTCGGGGGTCGAGAGGCGAGCTTGCTTTGAGGGACACGACTGGAGGATGGTTAGGAGTTAATAATTTAGATGGCTTCGCAGCTTGGGGAATAGTTTTCGTGCTCGAGGCAGAAGATGCAGGTAATTTGTTGACTCTAGCAGAAGCGTCACTGAGAGTGTTGTATGATGATGATGCAGGTATCGAGGCTGTTGAGGCAGATGCAGTTTTTGGATTCTTATATTCGTTATTCGAAAGCAAAGCAAAGTTTGACGACAAGTCAGGGGTATGCAAGTCCTCTTCCTCCTCCACATCAGCGGTATCCTCTGGAAGATTCTGTTGCAGTTCAAGGTCATTTTTCGGCTTCTTCTTTTCAGCCACCAGCGGTGACTCCAGTTGATCCAAACTCTCAATACTCCGCTTTCTAGGGGTCTCGTGTGAGAATATACAGTTAGGAAGCAAACAGGGATTTCCCTGCAACATTGCTGGGCAAGCAATGCCCCCAAAGTACGAGTGCTGCGATTTAAACATGAACCCTGGTGGATGGTTGAAAAAAGCTCAGAAATCTGGAGTAATCTTATAACTTATTGAAGGTGGGAGAAAGAAAAAAAAAGAAGTCAACACAACCTCTCAACACACGCCCACAATATGCCAGTCTCAATACGATTTGTGGCTATCGTCAGTAGCAACGTAAGTGTTCCTGCAATGTTACAACTTGTTGCACTTGTTATACGCGTTGTTGACATTTAGCAGAACTCACCGCTTTATATCAAAAGCTTTGACAAGAATGATCCACAGAAAGACACAGTAGAAGCAGGGCAATCGGATAAGGACCTGCTACGATACCACTTCTTGTCTCATATGGCCCTCGACTATGTCATTACCCAACTTTCACAAACAGAAACTACAAAAGACTACGCTCTTCTCCTGGTCCATGATGGTGTTGCGGTCTACGGAAGTCTAACAAACACCAATGTCAAGATTCTCATCGGAACCGATGCCCAAGAAGGAGTCCGGTTTGATCTCAGAACTGTAAGTGTCTGTTGATTCTAATACTTAAAGTCTGGTGCTAACCTATTAGACTTTCCGTTCAATACACCGAGCGTACATTTCATTCGTGTGCAATCCATTTCACGAAATCAATGACCAACTACCCATCAAGAGCCAAGGCTTTGACAGGGCAGTGGGCCATGTTATTAGAGCCTGGAACTCTGCAGCGACAGGGTTCATGTAGAGCCTTTCAATGTAAATTGTTACCAAAGAAAAAAACTTCAACACTCTCCTGGATGACTCGACCGGTATGGGATATAGTGAAATCATGCCAATATCATAAATATACAAGTATTTCGGTTAATTAATTATTACTTCTATGTGATATAAATTACTTTTGGCGCTTGTAAATCTTGTTCAAAAACACCTCGAGGACCTCACCCTTAAAACCTCTAGACTCGTCGACCTTTGCAATCTTTGCCCGCAGATCAGCAGCAATCCTCTCCTCGTACTCCAAGAAATCCTGCTCAATCTTAAGCTCGGCAAAGACAGCCTTGACTTTAGCCTCGGTCTCTGAACTCCTAACACCATAGTTGTCATCGAGAACCTTGCGTTGCTCAGCGTTGGCCTTTTGGAGAGCCTTGTTGATGACCCAGCCACATTTGTTGTCCTGGATATCAGTACCAATCTTTCCAATGACTTTAGGGTCGCCGTAACAGTCAAGTACGTCGTCCTGGACCTGGAAGTACTCACCGAGAGGAAGGAGGACGTCCTGGGCTTGTTTGAGATCTTCGGGGCTAGTAATTCCAGCCATGTACATGGCGAGAGCGACAGGCAGGTAAAATGAGTAGAAAGCAGTCTTGTATCTAACAATGTAGGAATGCTTTTCCAGAGAGAACTTGGAGAGATCAACCTCATCTTCAGGAGCGGTCAGGAGATCCAGCAACTGGCCTAACTCAGTTTGGAAAGTGACTTCGTGAAACAGCTCCACGAGATCAATGTAGTAGTCTTGCTTCTTGAAGTGGCTCTTGAGCAAAATGTAGATGGCAGCCTCAAGCATGAAAGCATCATTGATGGCAATCATGCCGACCTTTGGAGCACGGTACCAACAGGCCTGGCCTCTGCGAGTGATGGAATCATCCATGATATCATCAGCAACCAGAAAGTAGGCCTGTAGCAGCTCTACACACCAACCCAGAATAGCAGCATTCTTGTACTCCTCTTCAGTGAGTTCCTCGAGAGACTTTCCCTTGAGGAGTCTGTAGGTGTCAATAACAGAGAGTCCTCGGTTTGCTTTACCTCCTACACTGTTGTAGACCAAACTCTGCATGAAAGTTAGCGAATATTCAAGCGAAATTTCACTGTTAGTTATGTAAAATCTACCTTTTTGTACCACTCAATAGCTTCAGGGGCTATCTTTGTAGCCTTGAGAACAGCCACGAGCTCATCGAGAATAGAGGGAAACTGAGCCTCAAACTTTTCCTTAGGAGTAACCATTGTAATGAATCAAATTGATGTATTTATTAGGAGGTTGATGATGGTGATGATGGTGGAGGTAGAAGGGGACAACACGAGTAATGTTGGACTTCGATCCGAGAGATTCAATTGGCCATAGCATATAGTACTATATGGCTCGCAGGGGTGGAGAGCATTGGGTTAGGTGAAAAAAGTTGCCCAATGTCGATAACGCACCCGAACAAGTCAAATGCCGGTCTCATTTCGTGAACAATTGAAGTCGGATTCCGCGGTAACAGTTTAAGTGGTCTCGAGTCTCGAGTCTCAACGACCTTAATTAGGCCAATACGTAGCAGCTGCTACGGCTGTGTATGAAAAGTACAGTAATTCCATTAATATTAGCACGAGTCCCGCATGGAACAGTACCGATCATTATTATTAATACGAATATTGAAAATGGGTATGTCTCCTGCCCTAACCCAAAGGAATATTATGTAAAGATTAGGTAACAATGACTAAGAACAAAATACGTGTCCTGTCCAAGAGAGTATTAGATAATCTATTATATAATGTAAAACTATGCGCATGTGCACCGTTAACAACATTGTGTAGCTAGAGTACGTAATTAATTAAGTGTGCACGAGCATACCCGAACGGCACCGCGATGCGTGTGCCCTAAGAGAAGATGAGAACACGAGTTCCGATACTTTCATGGGCGTGCAATACAAGTGACGTGTCATTACTGATCTCCACAGCAGCGCTACTTGATACGGTATAACAAACCAGATAGTTTTCGCATAGTTCAGCAATGTCAGACACTTTCACTCTAATTTTGGTGAGAACTTGTGAGTCTGAAACTACACGCTCTCATTCAGTTGTTTCGAACGCTTTTTTTCATTTGCTACTGTAGCTGTAACTCATTTGTACGGTGTTTTTTGCTTTGAATTTTTTACTCATTCCTTTGACCGTTTACTCAATTGCTTTTCCTTTTATTCTTCATATTTATATTATTTAAGTCTCTAAATTCCCTTGGTTTTCTTTATTTTCTTTGCTTCAGAAGACTTCAGAAGACTTCAACAGACTTTAAAACACTTCAAAAGACTCCTGTCAAAAGCGCTCATTGGGACTGTCAACAACCCCAAATCACCATCCTTTGATCACACCTGCTTCGTACTTATTGTTCATCACCTTTTGCTCTAATCCTTTCTTGCTTTTACTGGCGTATACTCCACCCCCACCACCTTCACAATGTCCTTCCGAGGAACTAGCAGATTCCATTCCATGCCTCTTTCCGTTGGTGGCAATGCCGCAAACAATAATTACGCACTCCCAGTCGGCGGGCCCGACTACGGCCAGCAATACGGCAGATCCCAACCCTACAACAACTCGGGTGCCAGCATGTTTAGCGCATCCGAAGTCGACTCTGACGAAACCGTCCTTGCAAAGGTCCACATTTACTCTGAGAAACTCGACTCGTTTTTAGGCCAAATAGGAACGCCCTTAAAACCATATCTGCCATTCATCGGTCGCTTCCTCATCGTGGCAACCTTTTTCGAAGATGGATTCCGCATATACTCTCAATGGACGGCCCAAGTTAGCTACATCTGGACTTATCGCGGCCTCCCCCACTTTCTCACTGTAATTTACTTGGCTCTAAACATTTTTCTCATGTACGCTGGATCGATCGCTGTCATTTGGCAACGCCAATTGATCGCCGGCGTGGGATCTCTCTTGTTTGTTGTTATTTCACAAGCACTAGTTTACGGTCTGCTGTTCAACTTTTCATTCTTTTTTCGCAACCTCTCGGTCATTGGCGGCTTGTTGATGGTGCTGTCAGATGCCTTCGTGCACGATCGCAGATCGCTTTCCTTGCCTGGCCTTCCCGAGATTGAGGACAAGGACCGAAGCAAATACTTCATGCTAGCCGGACGAGTGCTCATGATCTTTTTGTTTCTAGCATACGTCGCCACTGAACATTTCACTATTCTAGGCCTGATTGGCATCCTTATTGGCTTGGTCGCCTGTACTATGGTGGCCGTTGGATACAAGGCCCGACTGTCTGCCTCAGTTCTGATTTTGATTCTGCTGTACCGCAATTTCACATCAAACCAGTATTGGAACTTTGAGAGCGGCAACCCCATTCGTGACTTTTTACGTTACGAGCACTTTCAAATCTTGAGTATTATTGGAGGTCTGCTGCTTGTGGCCAACACTGGTGCCGGAGCCCTAAGTTTCGACGAAAAGAAGAAAAACTACTAAAAAGCTAGCGCTAGCTGAAGGACAACTAGACAACTAGCTGAGAAAGACCTGGATGAAAACAAAAGACAAAAACTATGATTTTATTATGATTTTTTATTATTCGTATTAACAATCATTAAGCATGCAATAAATATTTAAGCAACTGGAAAGGAATTTAACGGACAGTGTAGCCACCGTCGACAATCATGTCGGTACCGGTCATGTATGAAGATGCGTTAGATGCCATGTAAATAATGGGGCCAGCAAACTCTTCAGGAATCGCCATGCGGTTAATAGGGACTTCATTCTCCCATTTGATCTTGAGCTCAGGGTCACGTTCCAAAATGGCCTCAGTCAACGGAGTCAGAATATATCCGGGCGAGAGCGAGTTTACGCGAATTCCAAATGGAGCCCACTCCGAAGCCAAGGACTTTGCGAGATGGATAACACCTGCTTTGGAGATATTGTAGGGAGTCTGAGGCTGAGGGTGGTTAATAATGTGACCGGACATGGAAGCAATCAAGATGATCGAAGCACTCGAGTTCATAGTCAGGTTGTTGGCCATGGCTTCCTCCCGGGAGACCTTCTTTGTATGATCAATACCAAGGTCCTTCATAACAACACGGGCAAATTCCGTCGCTACAACCATGGACCCTGTCAAGTTGACCTCAATGACCTTTGAGATACTTTTGACGGAGTAATCCAAGGCTGCGATATTTTCGCAGTAACCGGCTGTGTTTACCAGGATACTAAGAGGAGCCCCGAATGCTAAGCGGGCAGCCTCCATCGTCTCCCGGACCTTGTCTTGGTTGGTAATGTCACAGACGAAAGTGACTAAGGTGGCCTTGGGAAATTCGATCTGCAGGGCCTCGACTGTGAGCTCGAGGGCAGGTGCCGAAACGTCTAGGAGCGCGAGGGCTGGGCATCCGGCGGCAAGAAGGTATCTAGAGACAACAGAGGCTAGGCCGCCGCTTGCGCCGGTGATGACGGCCGTCTTTCCTACGAGAGAAAAGATGTTTGTCAAAGAAGAAGTGACTTGAGTTGAAGGCATTTTGTTGAGAGTGTGTGTGTTTTTTCCAGTGAGTAATATGGTATATAAGTAAGAAGTGAGCTATTGAGTGAATGGCAGAGAATAGAGAAATAAAAAGGAGGAAAGAAATATATGAAAGTTCCTTGCAAAGGGGAGGCTTTTTATATCATTTCCATTTGCTCTAGTTTATTCTTGTTATATATATCTCCTTATAATTAAATATGAATATGAATATGAATATTTTATTTCGCTTAGATCTCTGGCAATGGAAAGTCAGAAATACCCCACCACGAGACCTTTTATCGCGCGCTTGCCACTGAGATCATTTTTGCGGATTTCCCGAGGAAGAAAAAAAAAAATGAAAAGTTTTGTATTCCAGTACCCACTACCTAAGTAGACTAAACCAGATCAGGACAACTCTTGACTTTGTAGACTAATCTACATATGGAAGACTGCCTAATACGGTAGTGTAAGAGATTAAAAACGTCCATGGGATTACCTAAATAGGATATCCTAACGCTTTTTTTTTTAATTTAATATTTTTCATGGCCGTTAACTACCGGTAGCCCAATTGTTGATCGTATTTATAGCCAATCACATGTCGTATTGGATTGAGATCATCATCTACCGGAATACTAGCGCTCTTCAACTGGCTTCAACTAATATTAGAACTACACAAAAGCTGGACCCCTCTCCCTAGAGCCCAGGGCCTAGAGTCCCTAGACTGGTCTTCGGGAGATCGATCGAACAAAAATCCAACATTAAGCTCACAAGTCTAGACTCTGCATTCCTTAAAGCCAAGTCTACGGTAGCCTTTTGAGTTCGCACTTACTTGTTTTTTTGTTACGTAGTAGACTAGTTAAAGTACAGCGGCAACCATTAAAATATTTCAGTTTAATCTCCAATCTTTTTGACTTATAATAGGGAAGGCCTAGGGTGCAGCAAGATCAGTACCGTCCTTGATCAGTTGCAACTTGCAATTCTCGGGTATACCATATATAGTCTACGCAATTTCCTTTGTATAGGTACCTGGATTAATCCCTCAAGTGGCAGTAAGGCTTTCCGGATCAACTCTTCAGTGGCACATTCAGTTTTGCACTGGGTAATTTTATTTATATTAAAGTACTTGGTAAAAGTACGTACAGTATATGCGATATAAAGTCTGTTGAACTGTCAAAGCCCAAATGATTTTTTTTTTCTTCAAAAGTTATTTCTCCATAAGTTAGTTCTTCTCTAACCCTTGCATTTGCACCAACTGAGAATAAACTCCCCGCTTTTCTAAAAGCTCTTCGTGCGTACCAGATTCCGCAATACGACCTTGATCAAATACAAAGATTATGTCGGCATTTTGAATTGTGGATAACCGGTGGGCCACAGCAATAGTTGTACGACCTTTGGCTGCAGCATCCAGTGCCGTTTGTACCACCTTCTCACTCTCACTGTCGAGTGCAGATGTAGCCTCATCTAACAGCAAAACCTTGGGATTGCGAATTAGGGCTCGGGCAATGGCAATGCGCTGCTTTTGACCACCTGAAAGCAATGTTCCCTTGGATCCACACAAGGTCTCGTATCCGTCGGGAAGCGACATGATAAAGTCATGGATGTTTGCTTTCCGTGCAGCGGACATCAGCTCTTCTTCCGAAATAGCTGAAGCTTCTTTTTCTCCCACACCTAACAGGATATTTTCACGAATCGATCCTTGGTAAAGAACTGGCTCTTGTTGAACCAAACCAATGTGACTGCGGTAATTACTCACATTAAGAGTGGAAATATCTATTCCGTCAATCAAAATCTGTCCCGCCAAAGGCCGGTAAAACATTTCAATTAAGCTGATTGAGGTACTTTTTCCGCACCCTGAAGGACCAACTAGCGCCACAAACTGCCCGCTCTTGATACTCATGTTGATTCCGCGAAGTACAGGAACCTGCCGCCGCGTAGGGTACCGGAAGTGTACGTTGCGGAACTCAATATCTCCAGTGACCGTACTCAAAACCTTACCCTCGAGGGATGTAGAATCAATTGTGGGAAGGATATCTAGTACCTGTGCAACATTCTGCGCCGCTTGACGAGCCTTGCCCATGCTAGGTGCAAAAGAGAAAATTTGCCCCGCGCTTTGAGCGCCAAAGATAATGGCAGAAAATGCAGTGAAAAACTGATACGACGAACTCTGGCCTTTTCGCATCAAAGTACTACCGTACCAGAAACCCAATCCCATAATCAGTGGAGTAAGTCCCTGCGACAAGCCAAAAATTACGGCTGAGCGACAAAGAGGCCATCGTGATCGTTTTACTTGTGCCTTGACGTGTGATCCATATGTGTAACACAAGCTGTCTTCGCGAGTCAGAGAGGCAACTGTTCGAATCGCGCTCACACCTTCACAAGCAAACATGCCAGACTTTTCATATGACTTTTTGGCACGTTCTTCAATGCCCGTCAAAATCGTGAGACGCATGAATCCACATCCCACAAGAATAGGCACACAAGCGGAACATACAAGACCAAGGCGCCAGTTAATCACAATAGCCATAATCATACCAGCAACCAGGACAGTCAACGAGTTCATAATCTGGCCAAGTGTGCTACCGCCAAGTCCTTCAACACCCTGTCCATCTTTGGACAGAGTGGAAGTAAGTGCACCTGTGGAATTGCTATCATCATCAAAAAACGATATGTCCATGCGCAAATAGTGTCTGAAAGTGAGAGATCGAATGCTTCGAACGAGATTCTCGCTATGATAGGTGAGGCACCGAAGGAGGATGTTATAGAATACAAATTCAACACCAGCGAGAACCACGTACATTCCGGCGTACAAATTGATTTTGTGGCGCATCTCTGGATACTCAGACGTAGGGACCATGAGAGCATTAACAACTTTTCCGTACAAAAACGACATAATAGGGTATCCAACTCCACACACTATAGCAGCAAAACTGCCAACAACCAAATACTTTTTGTCTTGTGGGTTAACGTTGCTGAGCTAAAAAAAAAAAAAATAGGTTAGAAATGAAGAATAACTTGATCGAATCACTCACATATTTAATAAGTTCCCAGGTAGAACGAGTAACTACAGGTTTTTCATAGTACCCATCAGCCTCCAAATCTCCAATAGCTTTTGCTGATATAGACATCTCGGATGCCCGGGTTTCTTCGCGCTTCAAATTATCGTCAGGGTACTCAAGTTCAAGATCTTCAACGCCCTCTACGTCCTCTTGGGCAGCACGAATGTTCTGGGCCTGCACAAGTAGGTAATAAGCACCTTGCTTGTGGAGTAGCTCATTATGGGTTCCTTGCTCAATGATCTTGCCGCGCGACATGACAACGATTTTGTCGGCATCCCGGATAGTTGATAATCGATGAGCAATGACAATGGTGGTACGAGACTTTAAGGCCCTGTCGAGGGCCTCCTGGACAACGCCTTCAGATTTTGTGTCCAGGGCGGAGGTGGCTTCGTCGAGTAGGAGTAACTTTGGTTGAGATACAATAGCGCGGGCAATAGCAATGCGTTGCTTTTGTCCTCCCGATAGCAAGAATCCACGCTCGCCAACTTCCGTGTCTAAACCAGCTGTAAGTGTTTGAATAAAATCCCAGGCATTAGCTTCACGGCAAGCATTGATGATGAGTTCCCTTTTCTCCTCTTCGGCAGCATTCTCAAATGGAGTGCCAATAAGACCAAATGCAATGTTTTCGTAAATTGAACAACTAAACAAAGTAGGTTCCTGAGAAACAAGAGCCATTTGTCGTCTAAGCCATTTAATGTTTAAAGACTCAATAGGACGACCATCGATAGTAATGGATCCCCCGATCGGCGAGTAAAATCGCTCCAACAGGCCAACAATGGTAGATTTACCAGAGCCTGAAGATCCCACTAGCGCGACTGTCTGGCCTGGTTCAATTGTCAGTGAGAAATCTTCCAAAACAGGGACGTTGGGGCGAGAGGGATATGCAAATTTGACATGCTCGAGCTTAATGAGACCTTCGAGATTATCAGGCCTTTCTCCGTGATCTTCAGCGGAGGCATCAATAGCAGGCACACGATCGATGGCTTCATAAACTTTGTGAGCCGCTCCCATTGCACTACCAATGGCTTGAAAACATGGAGTAATACCACCGAGGGCAAATGCGCCAATAATGATTGCCATTGCAACAGTTACCAAAGAACCTACAGATTGGACACCATCAGCAATGAAACGGGACCCCTGCCAGAAAGCAAGTCCATAAGAGAGATAGATGATGGTCCAAAGCAAGGACACCATGATAGCAATGGTTTTTCCACGGCCCACACCTGCTATGAAAGCGACATGTAGCCTTTCGTCAAATTTGTCTGCAAGGCGACTTTGAGACCCAAACGCAACTGTGTTCCTAATAGAACTGAGAACGTCTTCAGCGATAGACGAGGCTTGACCATAAGCCGTCAAATTTTTAGTGGTAAACTTGACAATGAACACAGATGCAGTTCCCATGCTGAGGCAAATAGCTACCACAATTGAAGAAAGGATAAGGGTCATTCGCCAAGACTTGATAAATCCAATGACAAAAGCTGCAACAAATGTAGCAGCGCCCGCCAAAATAAGACCAACCTTCTCAGAAATACCATCCTGGATTTGGGTGATATCAGAAGTAATACGCGTGGTTACCTCGCCAGCCCCAACGCGGTCAAAGTAAGCCACGTTTTGGCGCAGGATGGCTTGCAAGTATTTACGGCGAATTCTGGCAGCGATGACCTCACCACGATCCACATGCAAATATGTTTGAAGAAAGGAGGCCACAGCGATTCCTACTCCCAAGTACACAAAGTATAGCGTGTTGTAATTTACCGTTCGTTGAAACTCAGCGGGATCTGTGTGGTAGACAAAAAAATTGGTAAACACTTGGGTGAGGTTACCGAAAATGAGGGTGAATAAAGGCAGCGCGGCGCCAGAAATGATGGACGCCAAACAGGCAACACACAGAATGAGGACGTCGAATTTAGTAGTATAGCGAAATAATGAAAAGTAGTTGAGTTTGGTATCGGGTAGTTGGATTTGGTTTTTGAGAATTTCGATTTCATGATCGGCGAGTCCCTCATATGTCAGGGCCGTATATTCAGGTTTGACAGGCTTTTTTTCCTTCTTCTTCTTCTTTTCCTTCTTGCTCTTTTTCTTTTTAGTGTCATTTACTGGGCTAGAAACCTGGGTTGCGTCGCTCTCGCCTGCTGCGGAGCCCACTGAAGATGGTGATCGGCCCAAAGCGACGTTTTTCTCGTCAACCGGTGAAGGCGAGTTAGCTTTCATTAAGAAAAGATTTCAAAAAACTTTTAAAACCGAGCTGGAGTCAACTTCGTAAAGATTTTGTGTCTAGGCCAGTCGATATGTGTAGGAAGAAAGAAGGAATGTAATTTTGAATTCAGTAGCAGTATAATTACGTTTGCAATTGCCATACATTTTTATATATACGGTATTTCTAATGTTTTTTACTTTTATTGTTTTTTTTTTTTTTTTTCAAAGCCTTAAAACACTTCTAATTTGGTCATTTACCCACAACAGGAATTTATCGGGGCTTAAAGCGGCCGTTCTGCTAGATTACTATGGGGGCACACGACGACATCGACGCCATCCAGACAAAAATTAGACCTAAGGCCCGTATATACTGCATAGACTATATGGTAATTCATATGGGCATGGCGACTTACGTAGACTATAGTTTTACATGTACTTGGCCGGCACCTGAGTAAACCTAGAATCGGTACCGGTATTTTAGCAGGGGTTTCTCCTGATTTCTCTAATATACTAGTTACGCAATGGCCTTATAATCGGCTGAAGTTTGACTTACCATATACCGGGTAGATTTATGCCAAACAAAGCACAATTTCAATAAAATGTCAGACCCGGCACCCGCTAGGTGTCGGAAGTCCGAGTAATAAGCTCGAATAGGGACGCGTTGCTATTCGGATGTGTGTACAATGAAATAAGATGGTTTGAATCGAGCTAAATATCTCTTATGAATGAATGTTAATATATATCTGAAGGAAGATTCCCTAAGCGAGATGCTAGGCACTTACTTCTTCTTAAAACGA